>JBAKBP010033012.1:0-22408 GCA_037953745.1 Lithodes maja
ATGGCACCATTGCTATAACGAGCTAGGCTAGCGTCTTGCATCTGCTGCTCACTAATGTCCCCGGGCGTCAATGCATCAAGATGGTTTTGTAATAAGACATTACCCCGGCTAGTAGGCTCTACTGCCTTAGTGGCTCTCGCTACAGCTCTTGCCTCACGCGAAGTCTTACCCAACTCTGCCTTGTTACACACCATATCTGGGCCAGAGTCAACTCCCGTGTTTATTATAGGTCCAAGTACCGAATCACCGAGAAGTGCAGCAGAATCAATGTCCCTTTTCCTGCCCTTAGCAACCTTCTCCTGATCCTTCCTCCACTGTCCCCGAGGTTGAGTGCTAGGCTGTGCAGGAGCCGCAGAGCGAGATCGGGTTACCACACAGGCCATCTCATCCTGTTGGCACCTCCCAACCCATTCCCGATTCTCACCATCCACGTCGGCCGCCCTCTCGGCAACGACTAAGGGTGGAGTCCCGGAAGTGGGCACCGCAAAGTCGTTGCCGAGAAGAAGGTCGACGCCCTCAACTGGCAAACACTCAACGATCCCTACATCCAGCTCCCTGCACACCTCTCCCACTCTCAACTCCAACCTCACAAGTGGGTATGACCTCGTAGCATTTATACCCTGCACCACAACAACTCTGGCCGCATTTATCGGTTTCCCTGTGAAGTTCCTCAACAAAGTTTGCGAAGCCCCCGTATCCCTCAGCAAGTCAACCCTCCGTAGTTCACTCCCCCAGCTCACAAACCCGTGTCCCCGATGGCTACAGAAAGTGTCCCGGACAGGTGTCGAGCCTTCCGTACGCTTCTTTACCGCGTGTGCCTCAGCTGCTGACAACCTACCCCGGGCAGTTGCTGCAGCCTTCAGAGACACACCGATACTGTGAACCAATGACACCGGCTTAGCGGGAGTGTTACTAGGGCACTCACGTGAATAATGGCCTAGCTTCTGACATTTGTAACATTTCACATCCCCAATGGGCTTCTTCCCTTGTGCGGGCGAAGAAGGGGCCTGACCTTTAGTAAACGGGAGAGGCTTGGGCTTGTGTTTGTAGGTGTTATTAGGTGCAATGCTTTTAGTGTGGTTATGTGTGTCATAGGATTTGTTATTATCGAAAACTCTGGTGGGTGGGGTATAGCGCCCCTTCTGCCCTGACTCAGCCCTCTGAGCGGCACCGCAACCACGAATCAATGATAATCTGAGGTCTGCCATCTTGGCAGCCTCCTCTACTGTCTTGGGACATTTTTCCTTAATGTTCAGCGTTAGATCGGTTCCAGTACATTTGTAAAACTGTTCCAGATAGAAAAGTTGCTTAATTTCCTCAGCCGACTCTGCGTGCTCGGACCGAAACCAGTTATTACATGCATCTGTTAAGTCCCGTGTGTGCTCCATAAAACTGACGTCGCTCTTCTTATTCACGCCACGGAACTTCAATCTATAAGTTTCGGGTTGCAGTTCGTAGGCCCGGAGCACAGCCTCCTTCACCAGTCCATACACGACACTCTCGTCCAGTGACAGTGCATCGTAGGCTTTCAACCCCTTACCCACTAGACGTGATGAAACTAATGCTGCCCATTTAACCTCCGGCCAGTCATACTCACGACACTTCTTTTCGAAACGAGCAAAAAACTCCGTCACTGCTGTCTCATCAAATGCGGGTACTAACTTAATTAAATGCGAAAGTGAGTCTGTAACCCAGTGCCCACCACCGAGATGACGCCCCGTGGTCTCTACTCTAGACTTCTCGACATCCATTTCAGCCTGGTACCTGGTTGCATCCTGATTGGCTTGGATTCTAGCAACCTCTATGCGTTCTATACTAGCCTGTTGTATCTGAGTCTCCTGCAGCTTAATCCGTTCTATACTAGCCTGTTGTATCTGAGTCTCCTGCAGCTTAATCCGTTCTATACTAGCCTGTTGTATCTGAGTCTCCTGCAGCTTAATCCGTTCTATACTAGCCTGTTGACTCTCTTGCAACTTAAGCTTAGCTAGTTCTAGCTGAAATAACATCTCAGGAGACAGGCCTGGGGGGGGGAGAGCACAAAATGGGGGATCCACACCGAGACGTGTTTACGGGTAAGCCAGCTTGCCATTGAGAACCCTCCTGCTGCATCGTGCTAAGACTCGCTGACTGAGGGCCCAGCTCAGGGGTAGAGTGGAATGGAGGCTTGGAGGGAACCCCCCCAAGACCCCACTCCACCCACCGCCCCATCGCCATCACCCAACAAACATGCCACCAAATTCTTCTTGGGCCAACTGTCAGGACAGTCCCGCCCCAAAACCGTGGCTAAACAGCGAAGACCGTAACAATCAATAGCCTGCAGGCGCTGTTCGGTCAAAGGTGTCTGCAAAAATGCCCGGGCATCCCTCTCTCCACTTATAACACTCCCCTCCCTAAATATCTGCTGTACTTGCTGGTCACTAGGCTGTACCGTGTTATCCTCCCCCGTAAATGATGAGTCATTAGACATAGTGCTGGTTATACAATTGCTGTTCATAAAAAAAAAAAAGTGCTTATTACTAATTGCAGTCTCGACTCACAAAATGTTAAAGATGCTTGAATGACTCTACTCTAGACACCTAACGAAACAATCTGCAAGTCCACCAATACAATAATGACACAATAAAAATTCCTCCAATATGCAAGAAAATTCTAGCCAGCTCTACTAGGTAGCATAGAATAGTTCTCCAAAAAACATGTGATAGGATACTACTGAATCTTGTGCAAGGTCGCCATTTTGTTACGGCTGGATCGGCAATACATATTCGGGATTCTTGATCGTAGGACAGAAATGGTTTAAGTGACAACGACACGCTCGATTCCAGTCCCAAATACTATATGCTCCAGATAACAAAAGCACCAACGCCCTACAGAGTTATCGTCTACGGTAACGAGGTACCTTAACTCGGCGAAAGTGTACAACAGGGGTAGGCTATAAGGCTAAACTCCCTCAGACATTTATAGGTTACGTTATTACTAAAGAAATGCAATACTCAAGAAACTACGTTAATATTAAGCCTCTAATAATGTAGAATAGAAGCAGGCTAAAGGTATGACAGTGAAATGCTAAATGACAAATGTACACTACACTAACTGTCCCCTACTAACATGCACTAGCATGTAGCATACAAGATGTTCATGATCCAGTAGATACCTAATAATACACATGGGAGGAACATAAATAGTAGTCACTTATTATAATAATGAATCTATACTTGGAATAACTAAAAGGTTGCAGGTAACAGTACTGCGCCGGTAGCCTACTACCGCATAGGCTACTTCGCTTCTCTCACTCTGTCTCCCCTCCGAGTCCGTATGCGCCCTACGCAACAGAACTCCGGACACAGCAGCAAAACGACAGTGCAGTTAATTGATACATGAAAGTATTAATAGTGTTGTCTTGTGTGTGAGTAATGTGTATTGTAAAGTGTTACATATATATACTTAAAGAGAGCTGCAATGCATAGTAAAATAAAGATATATCCCACTCATCATCCCCATGTGTTCTAGCTAGCAGGCCAAGTCACAGGAACAACGAGTCCCAGCACCGAAAGCGAGAACCCAGGAAAAGACTGTAGAGAACACAAGGACAGATAAATTACGTTACTCTACTATACTGGCACTACGAGCGAGCTGTAGTCTCGGGTGCTACACTCGCTCCTGGCTCCGTATGCAAATCAAGGCTAAGTCCTCGTCCCTCTACAGACAACTCCTGGGCATGGTCGGGCTCTTACACATGGCACCAGTCTAGTCACAAATGGGATGATGAGCGGGGCATATAACTCGTGAACATGTAGAACGTTCACCAACTATCCTCATCAAGAAGATCGCTGTTCACATTAACCCTTAAATCTAATACATGTAAATATATGCTTGTCCTAAGAGTAATACGAGAGGTGAGTGCTGAAACTCCTTTAGGACCTCAAGGGAAGGTTATGCATTTAAATAGAGAGAAGAATGAAATGAGAGTAATGTCGTCAGAGAGAAAGAGTGCAACCGTGAGAAGTTGGGAGAGAGGGCAAGGGATGTTAGAATCTCAAAGGTTCTAGGCAACCTGGTCATGGAACACGCAGCCAGCCTCCAGGCAATGTGCTGTACGACAACATGGGCCCAGCCCAAGCAGCGTAGGCAGGCAACAATGGACTACCAACCCTGTCGCGCCTAGCTATAAGCACAAGGCTGCCAACCAGTCCATACGTCTGGCAACCACCCGGCCGGCAGCGCGGCGCGTTGCTACCCTCTTGCTCTGAAGCCCAACTCACTCTCTCTCTCTGAACTCCCATTGTCTTATCTATCAACTTCTATATTGATACTACATATTAAATGGAAGGTCTCGACATGGCTTAAAACAAAACCCACCACTGGTTAGCACATGACGAGACCTTTGCAGAGATACAAAGAACATAGTTATAAGTTGTCACACTCAATATACATTGCGGCTGACGGTAGCCAGATCACGGGCGGTACAGTCGAGTACCAAGGAGTACAATCAGGTTGCGTTGCAACGCACTGGGTGCGTCACACTTCCAACAACCAACAATACTCCTAAAATCGATTAATGAAATTTACAAACACATGTGGCAGTCCGTGGACTCGAACCCAGGATGCTCACACCGAAAATCAACACCTTATACATCGCACCACGAAGACAGTTAAAGGTTGGTGGACACTGCCTACGATTTATTATAAAGACCAGTTAGTCAGATGAAATTTTATGTCAGTTGTATGGACTACATTTATTGTTATTGTTAGTTTTATTATTGGAAAAGTACTATCACCCACTTACAATTTGAAAGATGGTCTCTGCCACGTCTGTAGTTCCCCCGATGTACCTGCGTCCCTTCCTCCTGTTACTGAATCTCTCCCGGGTGGTCCTCTTCAGCACCAATGACACAGTGGGGCCATGGATCCGGTAGTGACCCTGCAGCACCTGAGCAAACCAAAAAGCAAGCATACACTAACACTATCTGCTCCACAGGTTTGCCTCCTCACAGATATTAGACCATTTAATAGGGAACCTAAATGCTAGGGTAGGAAATGAGCCTGTTGAGGGAGTCATCGGTAGTTTTGGTGTGGATGGTGTAATTAAGAGTGGAGAAAGACTGATTGGTGCATGTGGAGTGTAGAATGAGTGTAGGTAATACGTTCTTCAAAAAAAGACGTTTACACAAGTACACATGGCATAGACTTGTGAGGGGAGTGATTGTAGAGAGGGCATTGATGGATTACGTGTTGATGAAAAGGGAAAGATTGTGTAGACTGCTGGATGTGAATGTGCTGAGAGGTGAGGCGGAGGGTATGTCTGATCATTACCTGGTGGAGGGAAAGCTGAGTTAGGAGTTACAGGAGAATGAGAGACAGGTGTGAAGTAAGAGAGGTTAGGAAAGTTAGTAGAGAAAAGTACAAAAGAGAGGGAGTACAAGGAAATACTATGGTAAATGAAAAGTGGATGGATGGAAGAGAGAGTAATAGAGGATGAATGAAAACAGTTTAAGGGAGGAGTGAAAGCAAGCACAGAGGAAGTATGTGGTAAAAGGAAAGTAGGAGGCAGAGGTATCAGGAAGGGAAGCGAGTGGTGGAATGATACGGTGAGAAAGGCAGTTGAGGAGAAGAGACAGTGGTTTGAGAGGGTTTTACAGGATGGTAGTGTTGAGGTATGGGAGAGGTACAAGGAGAAAAGGAGAGAGGCAAAACAGAAGATTAGAGAAGCGAAGAAATTTGAAAATGAAAGGTAGGGGTCAAAGGTTGAGTGAGAATTTTGAGGAATGAAAGATGTTCTGGAAGGAGGTAAATAGAGTAAGGAAAGGAGGACAAAAGAGAGAAGAGTCGGTGAAAGATGCAAATGGAGAGTTACTAGCGGAAGGTGTGCAAGTGAGGAAAAGATATGCGGAGTATCTTTAATCTTTGCAAAATGTAAGAGATGGAAGGAGGCAGTGATTGAAGCAGTGGCTGATAAAGATAGGTTACCCAGGCGGCAGGGAATGAATGAAAGGATTGGGAAAAATTAGGTGAAAGAAGCAGCGAGACAAATGAGAGCGGGAAAAGCAAAGGTATGGATGGTATTGCTGTGGAGTGTATTAAGAAGGGTGGAGATGTGATAATAGATTGGCAGGTGAGACTATTCAATGTGTGCTTTGTTGTGTCAATGGTACCACTAGACTGGAGGAGTGCATGTATTGTGACATTGTACACGGGGAAGGGAGACCGGCAGGAGTGTTTAAATTATAGAGGTATTAGTTTTTTTATCAGTGGTTGGAAAGCTGTATGGAAGGGGGTTGACATAGAGGATAATAAAGGGTACAGAATAGGAAAAAAGAGAAGTGCAGTTTTAGGAGGGGAAGAGGGTGTGTAAATCAGATTTTTGCAGTAAGACAGCTATGCGAGAAGTATTTAGAGAAGCATAATGAGATATTTTGGGCTGTTATGGATTTGGAAAAAAACGTATGATCGTGTGGATCGAGAAGCAATGTGGAAGGTGCTAAGGATTAATGAAATTGGAGGAAATTTGTTAAGAGCAGTCAAGAGCTTTTATGAAGAGAGCAGAGAGTGTGTTAGAGTAGGAAATAATGAGTTGAGTGAGTGGTTTGAGGTAAATGTAGGTCTGCGACAGGGTTGTGCAATGTCACCGTAGCTGTTTAATGTATATATGGATGGTGTGGTGAGGGAGGTGAAAATGAGAACTATGGGTAGAGGATTGGGTTTAGTAGGAAATAATGGTAGAGATTGGGAGTTGAACCAGTTTCTGTTTGCTGATGACACAGCATTGGTGGCGGATTCTGAGGAAAAACTGAAACGAGTAGTCAAAGAGTTTGGTGTGGTTTATGGGAGGAGGAAGCGGAGGGTAAACGTCATTAAAAGTAAAGTGATGGTGTGTAATAGAGGTGATGGTAGGGTGAATCTAGATGTGAGACTGGATGGGGAAATACTGGAACATTATTTTATTTTATTTTTTTTTTTAATTACCGTAGTTTAACCAGACCACTGAGCCACATGACGAGACTCTCATAGGGCTGGCCCTAGCCTGAGCTAAGGGTTCAGCGGGAATAGATATAGATCAGTGTGAGGTGGAGCACTAATCAGATTTCATTGATGAGAGAGGAGGAGGAAAGAAAGCGAATGATGGGGTAAATAGAGAAAGTAGGAGAATCCGTCAACAAATCAGAGGGAACAATATCTAGGAGGACATAAATCAAGAGTGAGAGGGTGAAAATTAGTTACTTAAGAAGTGCGTGTCGAGTTACATGGAGGGATAGACAGACGAATGAGGAAGTAAGAGAGTGGTAGCAGTTCCCAAGTTAGCCCAGTTCTAAAATTTGCAGATAGTGCCTCCAGAACCATTGTAAAATAAATATAAGAAAATGAAGAAGATATCTCATTTATACCGTTACACATGCACCAAAACGAATGATTGGCTAGGGAGCCGCCAATAATTAATTTGGGTTGCATGGATCTTTTGCGAGGATAGGAATGTGTGGAGGGGCTTCTTTGCTAGGTTAGCCTGGCGTGACTTTAAATTGTGAATCACCACTACAGTATAGTACAATTAAATAATTTATTACCTAAATATAGTTCCTTTAACCCTTCCTGCCGGGGTGTCATTTTAAAAGGACCACCTAGAGAAGGCCCGGAGCCCGGGTGTCCTTTTAAACTCTGTAAGCTTGAAAGCTTCCTTAACCCTCCAACCCCGGCTAGGGAATATCGTAACTGTACTCTGTGTCCGGGGGTTTTCAGGAATTTTGGTCCAAGTTGATTCACATGTTACTCCTGAAATACATTACACAAAGTTATAAAAAAAACAGAAAAATGTTGCACAAACCTTCATGTGTAGAATGCCGTTGAGTAGAGGTCTCTAGCCCAAGTGATTGCATAATGGTGAGCGCGGGAAGTGGAGTGATTTTTATGCGTGAAAATCATCCCTGATACAAATCCGTACTGCTTACCTAAGGGTAAGGCAGGTTAGTGGATGGATTAGCCGAACACCACTGTAGAAAAATAGTGCTAACAAGATACACAGAGGGCCTCGGAGTCGGACGGATCCTAAATTGAGTGGTCAATCCTGTAAGTCCTTTACTAAACTGGCTCGGGTTGTCCCTCTCACAGGGAATAGGTCCGCTTGGGGGCATTCTGTGTATGGCCACCCTCGTAAGGGGAGTAAGGCGTCCGGCAATAGATAGATAGATAGATAGAAAATCATCCCGCGTTCGGATGAGTCGCCTTTGCCCAGGCCCCGGCTCGTCGCGCCAAACTTTTTACCTCCCGGAGGCGATTTTATGTATTGATAGTGATGTTATTATAGTTATTTGGAGTCCAATTATATAAAATATGTGTATTAGGCTATCATTGTCACTAATATTTCCCATTTTCACTCGATACCGTAGTTTTTATGAGTAATTGAGGTAGGTTATTGTTATATTAGGCACTGATTATTCGTTATCACAGGTGTTTATTATACTTTGGCCATCTAATATTAGTTCGTGTGTCACTTTCACTTTGGTAAATATGCTTGAGAGAGTGTCACTTTCACTGATAATGCTCATTTTCACTTGATACGGTACATTTTATTAGTAATTGAGGTAGGTTATTGTTATATTAGGCACTGATTATTCGTTATCACAGGTGTTTATTATACTTTGGCCATCTAATATTAGTTCGTGTGTCACTTTCACTTTGGTAAATATGCTTGAGAGAGTGTCACTTTCACTGATAATGCTCATTTTCACTTGATACGGTACATTTTATTAGTAATTGAGGTAGGTTATTGTTATATTAGGCACCGATTATTCGTTATCACAGGTGTTTATTATACTTTGGCCATCTAATATTATGTCATGTGTCACTTTCACTTAGTTATATGCTTTGTAAACGTTTTATATACAATTTATTGTGTCTTTTTTCACTTATTTATATATGTTTTCATAATACATGACTTTTTTATCACAATACACCTGTACATTGTTTTATTTCCACTTGTTGCCTATATACATACATATTGTCAGTCTTTGGTACTTTCACTATGATTATTAGTTAGTACTCCTGCTTGCTGTGGTATTCAGCAAAGCACGGTATAGCACATAGTGACAGCCGGCACTCCACACACTGCATGGTGGTCTTTTTCTGCTTCCTCGGCCTCACCTGGCTGTTCCAGCAGACATGGCACCGCCTTCTGCTAATGGTGACTCCATCTCGTTCCAGAGGCAGGTAACCGAGCTTGTGCACATTTACAAACTGTGCACACTGCATGCGGTCCTGAACGGGGCGCCCAGGTTGTGCCACTGCCCTCTGTGGCATAGCATACCTGTCCAGGAGCTCCACCAACACCTGTTTTTGGAACCTCCGCAGGCTACTGAACTTCCTGGGTGTGCGCGGATTCCGAAGCCTGTAGATATTATAGGCATTCAGCATTGACATGTCCACCATGTGCAGAAAGAACTTTTTGTACCATCTGCACGAGGTACGCAGACAGTCGATGAAGCCTATCTGCATGTCGGACTTGTCCACCAGCCTCATATTTATGTTGTAGTCAATTACAGCATCGGGCTTGGTCACCCTGACTTGGGTGCGGCGATCCACCTTGCCAGTCTCAACCATTTCCCCCTTGTGGACGGTGCTCAGGAGGTTGACCTTCCGCTGGTCGTGCCAGTGGATAGCCAGAATGGGTCCCGACTTCTTCTTGAAGACATCGCCTTTCTTTGTTTTAGGAGGGAAACTTGGCATGCCCTTCCTTTTTGCTCTAACTGTGCCTACAGTCCCCGTCTGGCGCTCATGGAGGTACTTTGAGAGAGTGGGGGACGTGTAGTAGTTGTCCGTGTAGAGGACGTGATTCTTTTCGAAGTACCGGTTCATCATGGCTTGAACCACTGCTCCGCCAAAGCCAATGAGGGGGTCTATTGCCACGTCCCCTTCCTTCCCGCTGTAGACCAGGAAGTCCAGGACATAGCCAGTTTGGCAATCGCACAGCACAAAGAACTTTATACCAAAGCGATGTCTCTTTGAGGGGATGTACTGCCTGAAGCTCAGCTTTCCCCGGAACAGCACAAGAGACTCGTCAATACAGACGTTGCAGAAGGGCATGAAGTAGGACGTGAAACGTTCTCTCATCATCTCGTACAACGTCCTAATCTTCCACAGTTTGTCAGGGAGATGCATGTCGGTGTTGGTGACAAGATGGAGCGCTCCGAGGATGTCGAGGTACCGGTCCCGAGAGATGTATTTCCCGAAGGCAGGGGTGGATATTAGATCTTTGGTGATCCAATAGTCAGCCAACCTGTGCTTCTTCACATGAGGCATTAGCATGGTGATTGCCAGGAACACCATGAACTCGGGATGAGTCACTGGGGTCCACCGCTTCATGTGGCCCTTGGTCACCTTGCCAAAAAAGTTAACCTGGACTTGGTAGTGCTTATTTGTCTCTTTTATGACAAAGTCAGTAACCTCCTTATCAAAAAATGCCTCAAAAAGCTCATGTGGTCGAGCATTGGGGCCTGCAGGAAAACTTGGGGTAACTCCTGGAGCATCCTGTACTTCATCAAAAGGGGTTACATCAGGGTCAATGACTTCATCAGCAGCCACATCCTGCCAGTTGAAAATATAAAATCCGTCCTTCTGGCGACGCTGACGAGGAGCTACAGCGGGGGCAGCACGCCCACGAACTTTGGCGGCGCGAACCCTAGGGCGGCCAGGAGCGCGACGGCGCCCAGGCCCAGCCCGGCGGCCAGGGCGGCCAGGAGCACGACGGCCCTGGGCAAAGCGTCTGGGTTGAGGGTCGTCGATGTCCATAAATTCGTCATCGTCGTTGTCGTCAGAGCCGTCATCTTGCCCTGACGGTGGACCCAGGTAATCATGGCCAGAGTCGTCTGTGAGGTGCCCTTCATCTTCAGAGCCCCCCTCATAATCTCGCGGGGAACGAATGATGCGTGGGCGGCGTGTAGGTCGGCGAGGTGGGGAAGGAGTGGGAGGTGAGGCTCTGTCATCTTCATGCAGAGGTTCGGGGCTCCTTGGCCTACGACGAGTCGTAGACAGCACTGGTTCAGTGTCTGTAGGTGCAGGTATGGATGCGAGGTCGAAAACATCATGAGGAACCTCTGTTGTAGGCTGGAGAGGTGGGGTGGACCCTGGGGAAACTTGCGGGGGCGTATGGCTTGGAGCGGCAGGGGTGGAAGCCGCAGGGGTGGAAGCCGCGGGAGCCTCGAACAAAGAGCGCCTACTTGTAGCTCCTTTTTTAACATATTTTCTCCCTTTTCCCTTTTCTTTAGTAGTATGTCTCCTCTCGGGGGAAATAGGGGGTAAATAGGCCGAAAGTGGGGGTTCCTCAACCCTAGGCAGTGCTGGTGGTGGTGGGGAAGAATGGCGGGAGCCTGGGGCAACTTGGGTGGCGTGGGTAGATAAGGAAGACAATGGCGGGTCAACCTCGGCCTCACGCGCAGCCTCACGCACTGCTCCCTCACCAAGTTTTAGGGCCTCTTTCCTGGCTGCCGCGGCCGCCTTCTTGAGAACTTGCTTCTTATAGAAACGTATCTTGAATGGGGATTTAGCTGGCGAAGGGCTAGGTGTCGTGTCACTCAACCTAAACTTGGCAGTCGACCTAGTGCTGTCCCATTCGCTCACTCTCACTACACTCTCATCACCTTGCACAACTATATCACGTTCAGTACTATCATCACTTTCATCGTCATGCTCAAATCCAATAAAAAGCGCGTCTCTTTGATGAATTTCGTCTAGATCGTCTAAATCTTCACTATAGTGAGACTGATAAGACTCGGAGCTATCACTGGCCAAGTCATCAACACTATTTTTGCCTTCACCACGTTCATAACTCCTCAAAGCTATTTCAATACCTCCGGGAGTCAACGCATCTTTTACGTGCCTTTGCGTTAGGGCGCGACGAACATGAGCAGGCGTCGAAGGGAGCGTAGAATCGGACACAAGGGAATCACTTTTTGGGCTAGTATCCATGTTGGCGGCAGGGTAGAGACTGGCGTACATGCTGTCTGGTGGCGTCGCCTAGCGACGCCTGGTGACCACGGAGCGAAATTTTTACGCGCGCCATTCGAAAGCACACACGCAAGCAATGGTACAGTGTTGTACCACCCGGGTTCCTCGGGCCAAACCAAAATGGTACACACGTGTACCACCCGGGGTCGAAGGGTTAAGCATGCTTTGAAAGCCGCGCGGAAAAACTTTTGTAAACAAACCCGATCGGAGCGCTGCCAAGCGTTAACAAGGAGAAGTCTGACCTTGTCCACCATTACCAGTTAGAGTGAAAGTTAGTCTCCCAAAGTGTCCGATATTGCTAAATTCGCGGCAAAACAGCCAAAACTCTCCACGGAAATCGTCATCACACTTGAACCAATTAACCTAGAGAGCTCTACTCAACGCCAGTCTATAGATACAAAACAGGGCTACATTTTGAGATTTGTGTGAATTTTCTAGCAGTTAAAATAACAAAAATAAGCCTATGTTTACATACGTTTTTTTGCCATATCGCCCGGATAGGATGGTCATTTAGAAGGGGAGGGGGGGGGGGGGGGGGGTTAAGCATATTGTAATATAATTTCACATTAATCAATAAATAATCAAAATTTTCCGTAATCAAAATCATAATCTAATCATAATGAGTAAATTACAATAAAAATCTAATTATAATAAAAAATAATAAAAACAAAAAAATCATAATCAAATCATAATCAGAATAAAAAACAAAACTAAGATTTATCTTAATCAAATCATAATCACAAAACAATTCAGGCCTATAATCATAATCAAATTAGATAATCATGCCCATATCTGGGCCAGTGACGTAACTTACAGTCGTCTGCTACCTCACTGCAGCATTACACATAACGAAAACAGCTAAAAAACGCTAATTTCTAGTGATTTTGGCCGACCTTTGCAAGATCGTTGCAAGATAACCAGATGTTGTACAGGGATGATTCCAGAGGTGTCATTGGAAAGCTCAATTATTGTACAGTACTTTCACAGAAATATCATTGTACAGTATTACGTTCTGGCTCTTGTTTATGCATGAAAATGTGCAGGGAATGAAACCCAATTAGGGCCAAAACCCTCACAGGGAAGGAGTTAAATCTAAGAAGTTTTCTAACTCATTATCATTATTGCCCAGCTCACATCATCATGATCACACAAATCAGTAAACTTAATCATTTCAATTACTATTATATACTATATGCACAAGTATCCAATTATAAATTATTTTTGTTTTACGGTACACAATATGCTATATTTTTCACATTTTTCAATTAAAGGAAGGCTTTGAGTGGATTACCATTAACTTGTATTAATTTAATATGCCTACAGTAAATGTTATTGAACTAATATGATTCCAACCTTCATTAATCAGAGCTTCCAAAACTGGAGCCTTAAGTTGTACTAAATCTTCCAGTAAATAAATATAACACCTTCACTCTAGAAAATTAAGAAAACAGAATATTGTATACTGTATATACATATACTACAGTAGTATGATCTACATACCTGTGTATTCCTAGTCTCTTTAGATCTGAGCTGTGGCACAACTGTTTGTGGTTCATCAGCAGTGGTCAGCATGGTCACCAGGCCATCAGTGAAAAATCTGGGGAGGTAAGACGGTATGTATACTGTATATGTAAGTACTGTATGTATATACTTAGGCACATACCAAATAGCCATATTATCTAATATCTCTAATTTCTTTGTCAGCGTAAACAATTGTCCCATTATCATTACTGACACACTGTTCGCCTACATCTCTACTGACATCCTTAACTCGCCTAGCTAAATTGATGATCCCATTGGAATTTTCTACGTTACTCACTTGTTTTTTTTTTGCAGTTCGCTTAGCTGCCAGATATTCCTCCCTGCTACCTCCTTTCTTCCATGCTTTGAAACATCTTTTCTCCTTTATTGCATTTCAACCTCGTCATTCCACTACCAGGAAGTTTTATTATGCCTGGGGGGGGGGGGGGGGGGGCTTAGTTTTGCCAAAGACTTTGTCAGTGGCAGCAAGAAGGCTACGTTCAAGGAAATTCCATTGGCTATTTACATTATTTGGCTTAGCGCCACTACTCCTATCCATTTCCTCCAGTTCGTTGCAAAAGCTATCCTTGTATTCAGATTTATTCAGCATTCCATACTTTCCTTTTGGGCATGTATACTTTCTTTCGCACAGGATCTCGCCTTAAACTCAGGTCACAGACTAGGAGCTTATGGTGGGAGATACATTCTTCACTTGGAATGGCCTTTACATCCCGAACAAACTTCCAGTCTTTCCTGCTAACTAAGAGGTAATCTACAGTATTTGGCTACTGGTGCCCCCAGAACTATATGTGATAGGATGACTCAACCTTTTCTTGAACTTAATATTACACACAACCATGTTGAGTGCAACACAGGACTCCAGTATAAATTTGCCTTCTAGATTTCTTCTTCCATACCCTTTCCCACCATGCACACCCTCGTACCTATCAGCACATGCTCCCACATGCCCATTTAGGTCACCACCTACGACTGTAGTCGTAGAAGTGGTAATACATAGGAATGAATGGAGAATGCTACTGAATACATGAGTGAAAATGTGGTCGTTTGGGAGAGGGGATCAGGCGCCAGTTGGACTAGTCACTAGAAATAGTCCGGTATATATGAAGGGTACGCCTGGATGCGTGGTGGGCGGACTTCGCTGCATGTTTGCCTGCTGAGACCGGAACTCTGGGAGGTCTGGGACCTGGGAATCCTGCTGGGGACCCCAAATGGGCCTGGGTATCTGGGTCTTCTCCTGAGCGACCTAGATGTGTGTGAATTAGTTTTTTTTTTTTCCCCTGTTCGGACTCTTTCTCGAGTCGGCCAACCCCCCGCTAAAAAAAATATAATAAAAATGGGGCATGTGCCTGAGTACATAGATAGATAGAAATAAGAAACACCCCGTTCTTAACATTAATCATCAATTACAAACCCCAATGCACTTGAATAAACTAATGAAAGCATGTGGAAATCATGAAAATACAAGATTTCAGCCGGTTCAGGAGTGGCGCGAAGGTTCAAACACGCCTAACACGATAGGTTAAATGTGCTACAAACCATGCAAATAGCATTCTGAGCCTCAGCGGGTTAACGACTTAAAATTTGTGAAGTAATGTCAATTGAATGCTATTAAAATTGAGTTTATATATTGTTGTGATGACTTGGCATATTAGCGAAGCTAGCCCCTTTGCGGAGTGGTTGCGTGATCACTGTCTGATTGCAGTCAGTCGCTATCATGATCCGTCGAATCAGAAGCTATCACATTCAATGAAGTAATCACATTGGTGAGTTTGATCAGGTTAAACATAATGATGTGTGTTTTATACCACATTGCACTCCCTTCTCAGGAGTGGGGCTAGAGTGGGTGCCCTGATGTTTCAGGGATATCAGTGGACAGGTGCCACAGATTGCTAGACCACAGCACTATCGTCTGCCAGCAACGCACACTGGTTGGCCCAAGCCTTGAACCTTCAACGTCTCGGTTTGCAGGTGAATGCTACACAAAACTCACTACAGCCTTTGGCCAATACTCCTAACATATTGGCAGTACTGTACCACCTGATATATTGATAGCATTGAAAAATAAAAACATGCCGGACATAATTTTGTATAGGTTGTTTCGAACAATCATAAAACTTTGTCGGATATGTTTGTACTTTGTAGAATTTATGGTCTTAAAGTGTAAGTTAGTGTGGTACTGTACTTGACTACAAAAGTACCAGACAAACCTGATATAGCGGTAGTACTGGACCACATGCCAGGGGTGGTAGTTCTGGTCCTGGAAACTGCTCTCCCCGGGTCGAAAGTAGGTAGTGCGGGAAATGTAGCAGCCATTGTAGCGGGGGTGGGGTCGGCGCAGGAACATCTCACGCCACGACCCGTACACACCAGGCACCCCGCAACCCACACCCCACACTCTGAAAGGAAATATTTGTTTTGGTTTGTATTTTCTCAGCAGTTTAAACCTGACAGGAACTCAAAGTGCACTATTTTCTATTACAGTAGTTTATAGTATCCCATGCCCTGATATGCATTATCTAAGCATTAGTTAATATTACCTGATACAGTACAGGTACTCTGAAAAAAGTTCTCTAGGCAATAGTTTGTATTATAGTAACTTACATTATCCAGGCCATTCACATCTCACATTCTGATGGGAGCACTCTTGGCTTAAATTGTATTACCTATAGATCATATTACCTCCTCAACTTAACCACTTCATGCACTGGGTGTTGCCATTTAGTATTCTCTTAATGTCATAATTACAGACCTACGAGAGTTCCGTATGGAGCTCAGTGGTCTGGTTAATCTGCTCTACATAACTAACTAACTAATCTCTGCTCAAAGACAACTACGGAGATTGAAGTAAATTGGTCCACGAAAGGGTTAATATAAACTCTAGGCATTAATATATTTCAATTGGGAAAAGGCTGATGGATAGAAAAAGTGTGTAGCCAGTAACTACAGTCTATACTGTACCTGAGGCAAGCTTTGTGCCAGATCTCTGGGTTCCTGGCCAGCAGGTAGAAGCCATGACAGACCTTGGCCACCTGCTCCAGTGAACGCATGTCCAGGTCACTGCCCACCACCCAGTGCATGATGCGGTCCAACATCTCCGGGGGCAGGCACGAGATGTGAGGTGCCTGCAAATAACATATGGTAAGTCTCTCTTGAATGATGACTATTTTGCATCTGGGTAATTTCAGACCATTTGATTTTATCCTTAGAACTATATTTTCTAATCAAGTGTTAATGGAGACCACTATTTAACACTCTACACTGATATCATTCTGTAGTTGGAAAATCATCTGCTAGTCTATTCTATCTATCTATCTACATGCTCAGGCCCAATCCCCATTTTGGGGGTAGCCGACTCAAGACAGAGCAAGAACAGGGAAAACACAAAAACATCATAAAACAAAAAATAAACACAGATAAAAAACACAAACTCTCACACATCCAGGTCACCCAGGAGAAGACCCAGAGACCAGGGTTACCAAGGTCGCTCCAGCACTCCCCCGGCCCCTGACCACCCGGAGAGGTTCCGATCTCGGCAGGCAGACATGCAGCGGAGCCAAAGCCACAAGCCCTCCCACCACACTTCCAGGCACACCCTTCATATTAATCGTCTCCCCGGGCCAGGCGCCTGATGGACTATTATCTAGTCCAACTTGCGCCCGACCCCTTACTCCAAATGACCACGTGTTCACTCAACTATTCACAAGCATTCTCCATTCACTCTTGTCCACCACCACTTCCCCTGCCTGATCTATAGTCATTCCTCTTATCATCCAAAGCCTTTCTTACACAGTCTCTCCATCTCAATGGGGGTCTTCCTGCCCGTCTATCTCCCCTTGTATCTGACTCACATATTCTCTTTGTAAGCCTTTCATCTCCCATTCGTTCAACATGACCATACCAGCTCAGCACCCTTCTGTCCACTCTGGCTGACAAATGTTCCTGCTGCCCCACTCTCCTACGTATCTCTTCATTCCTCAATCTGTCTCTACGAGTAACTCCACACATACTCCTCAAGCAGCTCATCTCCATCACATCCAGCCCTCTTTTCTCCTTTTTCTTCAGAGCCCATGTCTCAGCCCCATACATCACTGTTGGCACAACAATTCCTTGATACAGTGCACTTTTTACTTTCACTCCGAGATTTCTCGTCTTCCACATACTTCCCATTGCTCCGAAAACCTTCCTTCCTTCACACACTCTCTGTTTTACCTCCACTTCCATACCTCCACTCCTGCTTATTGTTCCTCCTAGATATTTAAAACACTCTACTTGTTCCAATATTTCCCCATCCAGCCTCACATCTAGATTCACCCTATGCTCTCCCCTATTACACACCATTACTTTACTTTTATTGACGTTCACCTTCAGTTTCCTCCTTCCACAAACCACACCAAACTCTTTGACTACCTGCTGCAGTTTCTCATCAGAATCCGCCACCAATGCTGTGTCATCAGCGAACAGCAACTGATTCAACTCCCAATCTCTACCATTCTTTCCTACTAAACCCAATCCTCTTCCCATAGTTCTCCTTTTCACCTCCCTCACCACACCATCCATAAACATATTAAACAGCCATGGTGACATTACACAACCCTGTCGCAAACCTACCTTTACCTCAAACCATTCACTCAACTCACCATTTCCTACTCTCACACATGCTCTGCTCCCTTCATAAAAACTCTTAACTGCTTCTAACAAATTTCCTCCTATTTCATAAATCCTTAACACCTCCCACATTGCTTCACGGTCCACACGATCATACGCTTTTTCCAAGTCCATAAAAGCCCAAAATATCTCCTTATGCTTCTCTAAATACTTCTCGCATAACTGTCTTACTGCAAACATCTGATCCACGCACCCTCTTCCCCTCCTAAAACCGCACTGTTCTTCTCCTATTGCAACTTCCGTACACTTTATTATCCTCTCTATCAACACCCTGCCATACAGCTTTCCAACCACTGACAATAAACTAATACCTCTATAACTTGAACACTCCTGCCGATCTCCCTTCCCCTTGTACAACGGCAAAATACATGCACTCTTCCAGTCTATTGGTACCATTGACACAGCAAAGCACACATTGAAAAGTCTCACCAACCAATCTATTATCACATCTCCACCCTTCTTTATACACTCCACAGCAATACCATCCAAACCTTCTGCTTTTCCCGCTCTCATTTGTTTCACTGCTTCTTTCACCTCATTTTCCTCAATCCTTTCATTCATTCCCTGCCACCTGGGTGGCCTGGGTAACCTATCTCCATCCACCTCTGCTTCAATCACTGCTTCTCTTCCATCTCTTGTATTTAACAAAGATTCAAAATACTCAGCATATCTTTTCCTCACTTCAACTGGTTCCACTAGTAATTCTCCATTTTCATCTTTCACTGACTCTTCCCTCTTTTGTCCTCCTTTCCTTACTTTATTTACCTCCTTCCAGAACATCTTCTTTCGTTCTTCAAAATTCTCACTCAAGCCTTTGGCCCCACCTTTCGTTTGCATCTTTTTTCGCTTCTCTAATTTTCCGTTTTGCCTCTCTCCTTTTCTCCTTGTACCTCTCCCATACCTCAACACTACCATCCTGTAAAACTGCTAGTAGCACTAAATTATTCCCAAGCTAATTCTTCTACCTCTCAAAAAATATAATTGCACAATTTCTATATCCTTGATAAAATAGGTGAAGAGCAAGAACATTTCAGAATGGGCAAGGGCTGCATTAACTAGATAGCTTCAATGAGATTGTGGGTCGAGAAGTATGTAGGTTAGAGTAGAAAATTTCATGCAACATTCATGGATTTGGAAAAGGCTTGCAATAAAGATTGTGAGGATTTGTGGGAGGGGTTAACACTACCGTATATGATGTGAGAGGGAAGTTGGTTTTGACAGGATTTTTTTTTAAAGAATGCTTCAGCAAATGTGAAGGTAGGCGATAAGCTAAGGTAAGTAATAGTTAAGGTAATTGTAGAAGTGAGACAGGGATGTGTCATGTTACCTTGGTAGTATATACATTGATGCTGTGATCAGAGAATGGAGGGCAAATTCAATGAGCATAGGAGCTAGACTGGAATCGGAAGGAAGGGAAGGGAAGATTTTTACATGCCTATACTGTATGCAGAAAATGGAGAAGAATTTGAAAGAGTAATCACTGACTTTGGATGTATGAAAGAAGAAAATTGAAGATCAGTGATAGGTAATAGTGCTAAAGAGAAGAACGCATGAAACTATACTGTAGATGGCATATTGAGTCATAAAAACACATAAGAAAGACTTTAAATCAAACTGAGAAATGAGAACCTGAGAAGATCGAAACTTTTATGCATTTGGGAGCTGTACTGTGCAAATACAGTAAAATTAAGAGCGAGCTAAAAGAGAGAAAATGCAAAAGAGAAGAATGATTGGAGAACTGGTAAGTCAAGAAGTAAAAATGAAAGTCACTGAGGAGTGAGGAACAGTGTAATGCTCCCAACACTCTCTAATGAAAGTGAGACTTGGACTGCAAGTGATGAGGACCTCTCCAAGCTGAGGGCTATAAAGATGATTTATTACAGAATGGCAGCTGGATTAAACAGGCAAGACAAACTGAGTAATAGAGAAGCATACTATGATTGAGTGGATAGGAATACTTTTGAGGTACCAGTATTTCAACCATGTTCGAAGAATGGATGACAGAATGCCGAGACAGATACAGTACATGGAAGTCAGGTGTTAGGAGAGACAGGTAGTGGAAGACCAACTATGGTATGGCAATTGAAAATTAAAAATAATATTTTCGAAAAAAAAAAAACATAATAAAATAAATAAATAACTAAAAACTTCCATGTAGAGGAAGAAGCATTGTGGAAAGGGCAAATGAAGCAAATCTGGACAAAGTAGCCAGAAGGCATTTCTGCCAGGGCTATCTTCCAGCAGGTGTTTCCCAGAAGGAAGCAAGTCATCGGAGATGCTGGGGAATGAATTATGAAATTTTGTGTGCAGTCTCTCACCTCCTGGTCGAACTGCGGTACACAGAGTGTAGGTGATGTTGTAAGGAGAATCTGAAAGCGCATCACAAGATCCTGTAGCTCCTCTTGGTCTAGGTCCTCCTCACTCGCCTGGTGTTCTCCCTCACCTCCTCCCCCTCCCACTCCGCCACCACTGCGATACCCTGGGGAACCAAATGTTCATCAGTAAGTTGACTTTTGTAAAGCCCTTGACCTGACTGACCGTACTATGGTGCTACAGTACTGTGTGTAAGCTTTCTTCACCTTACAACTACTTGATCCCAGATTATTTCATTCGGTCTTTAGAAATCTCCACACACATCTCTATTATGTATTCCTTTGTTTGCTAATGGGCATCTCCTTATCATGCATATTCATAAGGAACTGTGGAGTATGGAAAGCAGCCATCAGGTGACCAAGGTATACCTGTGCAAAATATGTTTCCGTATTACCTTTTAAACCATTAACAAATACAATAGTTTTTTCAGTTCTAGCACCAGCAAGTGGGTTTTAATATAAGACCTAAACATAAGACCTATGCATAACCTTGGAGGTATGGACTTTTCAGCCTCATTATTGTGTTCTCTATTATCAGTTCAATTTATTGTGAGCGAAGCTCAGAAGACTGATCTTATGAAACATGATGTGTGGGAGAATGATTATGATAGGATTGGTTCAGTTGTTGTTGTTGTTGTTCCCTAAGCTGCCTGGCCGAACAGCCCCGAGTCCCTATGGAAGGCCATGGCCACGGTCGGGCTTTCCCAGAGCTCTCAAGGAGTGTAGATTGTGGTGTTGTTATTGTTGTTATTGTTGTTGTTGTTGTTCCCCAAGCTGCCTGGCCGAACAGCCCCAAGGCCCCGAGCAAGGCCAAGGCCATAACCGAGCGCCCCCACAAAACCCTCCCCGCCGACCACAATAAAGCCTGGGTGACCGAAGCCACTCCATGGCGGGGAGCTGAGGAGGGTGCGGAAATGCCCGGGAAACCAAAGCCCCACCCAGGGCCCTGTGTCCCTCAGCAATTATGAAGAGAAAGTTGAGGGGCAAGGGAAAAATGTGACACTTTGGCTTTCAATCTTGGTAGATTGGGAGGTCAATCCACGTTAGAGACGCCGTCACTTGAGATCTAGAAAATATATAAGTAAAAGGAACAGTCAGAGTAAGCTATGGGTATGGCAGAGATTGCTCAGTTCTCACTCTGATAGACCAGCCCATCACCAGATTGTGTTGTTGGCGTAAGTGGTTGTGTGAAATGCAGTCTTCTATGATGTGTTTAATAGTATGGGGTGCTGTGTTACAACCTGGGCAGGAGTCGACGACGGAGTCATCCAGTCTCTTCTGATAGCTCAGAAGGGCTGGATGGTGTCTGCATCTCAGCCTGGCCAGGTGGACTCTGTCCTCGCGAGGAAGGGAGGATTGGTTCAGTTAACCCTCTCACATCCGAACGCAATTTTTGAGCCTATTAGGGATACTTTAAATCCTTTGTTACTGTCAGGGGTATCTATAAACCTTTAGTTTGTTTACTTCAACCTCTGCAGTTGTCTTTGAGTTAGCTGTGGGCAGAAAACTAATTTTGGAGAGGTAATTATAACAGTGAGAGTAATCTTTTTCTTATTGCTAATCTGGCAACCTCTGCGTCCTATGGTCGTGAGAGGGTTAAGTGTTGTTGTATAGTTCCCATAATTCTGCCTTATACAGGTTGATCAGAATGGTGAAATCTAGCAGTTCTGGTCCTGCAATTAATATATAATTTTATGAAATCTGTCAGAGCTGTACACATACATACATACATACATACGGGTTTAAAGACCGCAACCGTCCACAGTGAATGTGGCTTCCATGATAAATCACAGTACTGCTACAGTGCACAGCAATCATAACACGGTGGCTACAGTCTTTAC
>JBAKBP010033013.1:0-22407 GCA_037953745.1 Lithodes maja
GTGAGACACAAACAGAAACAGTAAGGTAAGCCCTCTCCAATTCATTTTTGTCTTTTCATTCATCTTCCATATATTTGGATATTAATATAACAAAATATGCTGTATAAAGTAAGACTGAAAAACATATGTTTACATGAAACTTATCAAAGGCTGAACATTCATGTATCTTATTTACGAGTCTTGTAATCATGGAGATACATATCAATTATACTTTAACAAATTTCCCGACATAATTATTTACACATTTTTAGCCCGATTAGTTTTGAGATTTTATGAGGTTCAAGGCAGACTAATGGGGCATTAGTTTGTCAATTTCAAGACCTTTCAGCCCACTTCTTTGTCAATATTAAGACCTTTCGGGCTATTTAGGTGGCAATATTTTTCCTATCGAGCCTGTGCCTGCAATTTTAGAGGAATCGGCTTTTGGCCGGGACATTATTCTACCGAAAAACGTACAAATTAATTTCGATAGGGAGATCTTGAGGATATTTTTATAAGCTTGATGGTGGCCTAGGGAGGAATCCAAAATAGTGATAAATAAATAAATAAATTACCAAATAAATAACACCAACCCCCGTACAGAGAGTGTTTCTAACCAAATAACACCAACCCCCGTACAGAGAGTGTTTCTAACCAAATAACACCAACCCCCGTACAGAGAGTGTTTCTAACCAAATAACACCAACCCCCGTACAGAGAGAGTTTCTAACCAAATAACACCAACCCCCGTACAGAGAGTGTTTCTAACCAAATAACACCAACCCCCGTACAGAGAGTGTTTCTAACCAAATAACACCAACCCCCGTACAGAGAGTGTTTCTAACCAAATAACACCAACCCCCGTACAGAGAGTGTTTCTAACCAAATAACACCAACCCCGTACAGAGAGTGTTTCTAACCATTTTGGGCAAGATTGTTGTACCATGAACTGTCCAATATTGCGGCAGGATATACACCTCTGACTTACCATAATAACCATGGTCATTCCAACCTCTGAAGTGTTTGTCCAGGAATACAAGCTAATACCTGCAGTGGTTTGTGGAATAATCCTGGCGTGGAATAATCCGTGGGCAGGGGAATTGCTTATATATATATATATATATACTGTATATATATATATATATATATATATATATATATATATATATATATATATATATATATATATATATATATATATATATATAGAGAGAGAGAGAGAGAGAGAGAGAGAGAGAGGGGAGAGGTGCACCGAAGGAGAGGTGGAAGGATGGAGTGAGGATATATATGAATGGAGGCGGTTCTGGTTGGGAGGAGGGGCGTCGACTGACTGGGGACAGAGGTGAAGGGGGTGGTTCGTTCGTGGCCACCCCTTCGGGGATCACGGCGTCAGGCAATAGATAGATAGATAGATAGATACATTATAAAGTTATGGATTTGCCTTAGCCTCGCTTTCACAACCTGCATACGGTTCGTTGCCCAAGACTTACTGATATTATGCCTATATGCAGAGATTAGTCCAGGTTATAGACCAATATCGTAAAGCAAGGGATTCTCAAGGCACAGTCTAAAGCCGGTATCACACAAGATATTGTATAGTCAACATTCAATGATCAATATTTTCTGGCAACATTTCTTGAATATTTTGCACCGGTATCGCAAACTAGACTGGCATACTGTAGATGAATTTATGTGACATAACAAATATTTAATGTTTACCTCATAAGCTGCCAGACCAGTGTTGAGGGGAAAAACGTTGTGTGATACCGGCTTAACTCTCTGTATTACTTTATATAGGTACTGTAGAAAACGTTGTGTGATACCGGCTTAACTCTCTGTATTACTTTATATAGGTACTGTAGAAAACGTTGTGTGATACCGGCTTAACTCTCTGTATTGCTTTATATAGGTACTGTAGAAAACGTTGTGTGATACCGGCTTAACTCTCTGTATTACTTTATATAGGTACGTAGAAAACGTTGTGTGATACCGGCTTAACTCTCTGTATTACTTTATATAGGTACTGTAGAAAACGTTGTGTGATACCGGCTTAACTCTCTGTATTACTTTATATAGGTACTGTAGAAAACGTTGTGTGATACCGGCTTAACTCTCTGTATTACTTTATATAGGTACTGTAGAAAACGTTGTGTGATACCGGCTTAACTCTCTGTATTACTTTATATAGGTACTGTAGAAAACGTTGTGTGATACCGGCTTAACTCTCTGTATTACTTTATATAGGTACTGTAGAAAACGTTGTGTGATACCGGCTTAACTCTCTGTATTACTTTATATAGGTACTGTAGAAAACGTTGTGTGATACCGGCTTAACTCTCTGTATTACTTTATATAGGTACTGTAGAAAACGTTGTGTGATACCGGCTTAACTCTCTGTATTACTTTATATAGGTACTGTAGAAAACGTTGTGTGATACCGGCTTAACTCTCTGTATTACTTTATATAGGTACTGTAGAAAACGTTGTGTGATACCGGCTTAACTCTCTGTATTACTTTATATAGGTACTGTAGAAAACGTTGTGTGATACCGGCTTAACTCTCTGTATTACTTTATATAGGTACTGTAGAAAACGTTGTGTGATACCGGCTTAACTCTCTGTATTACTTTATATAGGTACTGTAGAAAATGTTGTGTGATACCGGCTTAACTCTCTGTATTACTTTATATAAGTACTGTAGAAAACGTTGTGTGATACCGGCTTAACTCTCTGTATTACTTTATATAGGTACTGTAGAAAACGTTGTGTGATACCGGCTTAACTCTCTGTATTACTTTATATAGGTACTGTAGAAAACGTTGTGTGATACCGGCTTAACTCTCTGTATTACTTTATATAGGTACTGTAGAAAACGTTGTGTGATACCGGCTTAACTCTCTGTATTACTTTATATAGGTACTGTAGAAAACGTTGTGTGATACCGGCTTAACTCTCTGTATTACTTTATATAGGTACTGTAGAAAACGTTGTGTGATACCGGCCTAACTCTCTGTATTACTTTATATAGGTACTGTAGAAAACGTTGTGTGATACCGGCTTAACTCTCTGTATTACTTTATATAGGTACTGTAGAAAACGTTGTGTGATACCGGCTTAACTCTCTGTATTACTTTATATAGGTACTGTAGAAAACGTTGTGTGATACCGGCTTAACTCTCTGTATTACTTTATATAGGTACTGTAGAAAACGTTGTGTGATACCGGCTTAACTCTCTGTATTATTTTATATAGGTACTGTAGAAAACGTTGTGTGATACCGGCTTAACTCTCTGTATTCCTTTATATTGGTACTGTAGAAAACGTTGTGTGATACCGGCTTAACTCTCTGTATTACTTTATATAGGTACTGTAGAAAACGTTATGTGATACCGGCTTAACTCTCTGTATTACTTTATATAGGTACTGTAGAAAACATTGTGTGATACCGGCTTAACTCTCTGTATTACTAACTTTATATAGGTACTGTAGAAAAGGAGACGCATTTTTAGCCCATTCTGAATCGGTGACGTTTTTTAAATTTTAGTCAAGCTAGTGTTATACGATTGTTTGCATTTAAGAAGGATGTGTGGTAGTACAACGGATTAAGTGAGATAGTTTGAAGCCTGTTAACTGCTGGATGCATTTGTTTATATTGAATACAATCGTCTAATAGTAGCCTGAATAAAATGTAAAAGACGGCACCGGTACAGAAGGGGTTAACATATCTAACTGAGGGAGAGGGAGAGAGAGAGAGAGAGAGAGAGAGAGAGAGATATTGACTCTCGTCGAGCATAATATTATGTGAAGCTAAGTAAATTCGGAAAAGCTAATATTGAATCGGCCAGCATGTTACCTATGCAAAATATGCCAATACATTTAATAATTAAAGTAAATCATAACCAGATATAAAGTCAAATAATGAACTAGAGCATTGACAAATATTATGATTAATTCTTGAACTATCATGACTTTGATCAATGTTGTTACTGTAGACGCAAATAAACCAACATTTCGCAAACTGTTTTCACAATCGTCTTCCTGAAAGTAAACTCCGAAACACATGATTCGCCAAACAAGGTAGAGAGACTAATATAGAACCATTTATGTGGGACTCAGGGAGATATGATATTTCAAATTCAATATGCTACAGAGCATTGTGCTGAATAAAGGAAATAATATCGTGTCCTACTGTACTCAAATATTACAAGTTTCATATCCCCATTGTACATCTTCCCTTTACTATCTAGGCTCTTTACACCAAACTATAAATTATATAAAATAGGATAATAAGATACTGGATTAAAATGTAAATAGAAATATCTTAACTAATGGGAATTATTTTTTCCCATACTAATATGTTTGTTTTGTTTATTTCTCCAGCGAAAGAAAACATCACCAATATGTTCTAGTGCTTGTCCCTTAACACTCTCGATATCCTGTGGACTCGGGGGTTGCCATTTACCATTCAGAAATAGAGTTATCTCAATCTCATAATTACCTCTACAAAATTAGTTTTCTGCTCACAGTTCACTCAAAGACAATTGCAGAGTTAGAAATAACTAAACTATAGGTTTCTAAACACCCCTGATGGTCAGAAAAGCTTGTAAGTATCCCAGAAAGGGCACAAATCGCGTCCTGTGCGTGAGAGTTATTTTATTTTTTTATTTTTTGGCCCACCTTCTCCCTCATGCTTAACCCCATTAGTTTCGAGATTTTACGACAGCCTGCCCCATTACTTTGTCAATATTCAGACCTTTCGTGTCATTTACAGTAGGTGTCGATTTGTTTTTCAGGCGAGCGATAGCGTGCCTGTAATTTTAGGAGAAACCAGCCTTCGTCCGGGATATTTTCTACCGAAGATTATACATATATATCTTGAAGGGGAGTCTAGGGGGTGTTTAATATACATGTATATCTTGAAGGGGACTCTAGGGGGTGTGTAATATACATATATATATTAAAGGGGTGTCTAGGAGGTGTTTATTATACATATATATATTAAAGGGGAGTCTAGGGGGTGTTTATTATACATATATGTCTTGAAGGGGAGTCTAGGGGGTGTTTATTATACATATATATCTTGAAGGGGAGTCTAGGGGGTGTTTATTATACATATATATCTTGAAGGGGAGTCTAGGGGGTGTTTATTATACATATATATCTTGAAGGGGAGTCTAGGGGGTGTTTATTATACATATATATCTTGAAGGGGAGTCTAGGGGGTGTTTATTATACATATATATCTTGAAGGGGAGTCTAGGGGGTGTTTATTATACATATATATCTTGAAGGGGAGTCTAGGGGGTGTTTATTATACATATATATCTTGAAGGGGTGTCTAGGGGTGTTTATTATACATATATATCTTGAAGGGGAGTCTAGGGGGTGTTTATTATACATATATATATTGAAGGGGAGTCTTGGGGGTGTTTATTATACATATATATCTTGAAGGGGAGTCTAGGGGGTGTTTATTATACATATATATATATATATATCTTGAAGGGGAGTCTAGGGGGTGTTTATTATACATATATATCTTGAAGGGGAGTCTAGGGGGTGTTTATTATACATATATATCTTGAAGGGGAGTCTAGGGGGTGTTTAATATACATATATATCTTGAAGGGGAGTCTAGGGGGTGTTTATTATACATATATATCTTGAAGGGGAGTCTAGGGGGTGTTTATTATACATATATATCTTGAAGGGGAGTCTAGGGGGTGTTTATTATACATATATATCTTGAAGGGGAGTCTAGGGGGTGTTTATTATACATATATATCTTGAAGGGGAGTCTAGGGGGTGTTTATTTTAGGTTGATGGCGATCTAGGGAGGAAACTATAATAATAAATATATACATAAATAAATAGACCAAATAACCACGAACCCCTTAACTCATTTTAGCTGATTTTGTTTATTCTTTGATGTTTATATAATTCCAGTATTCAGATAATGTACCCCTTCTGTACAGGTGACGTCTAAATAATTCCATTCTAGCTATATTTAGACGATTCTGTGCAGCTTAAGAAGGATCTGTGGTAGCAAAAAGGATTAAGTGAAATAGCCTGTTCATTCTAGAGGCCCTTTTGAAACTGAATAAAATCACCTAATAATACCCAGATTATGATGTACAGGATATCACCAGTACAAAAGGGGTTAAAGCGGCTGTGTTGCACAAGAACATCACTAGAATAACTTTGCCATCCCCTACTCCTTTGAGTTAAACTTGCTTGTGTGTGTGCGTTTGTGTGTGTGTGCATTCTGAAATGCTAATCTTGAAAAAATAGTTACTGCTAATGCAATGGGCAGTCGGTTTAAACAAAATATATATAAACTATATATTAATTTTGTATGTCCATGAAGTAAATTACATTATGCTAGATAAGAAGCTTTGCATAATCGTACGTATACATTATCATTAATTTTAAGGTGTCACATAAATAAGGTACCGTAGATCTTGGTTATTGAGCAACAACACTCATATGTTGACATTAAGTATCCACAATAAGCATATAATTACCTGCATCATCAATAATTATATTCATTGTTATTTATATATATTTTGTTTTTCCCATGTGAGTGAGGGAGGCAAAAGGCAGAA
Organism: Lithodes maja; assembly: GCA_037953745.1. NCBI lineage: Eukaryota > Metazoa > Arthropoda > Malacostraca > Decapoda > Lithodidae > Lithodes > Lithodes maja. The sequence continues at coordinate 6,585 of JBAKBP010033013.1, forward strand.
CAGCCTGTAGCGAGTGCCTCCCCCAAATTTGAAAGAGTGACAGGGCCAACAGCAAAGGACGTTCGAGGCAAAATGCCTTGACACACGGAGTTTGAAGCAATTTAAGTCATAGGAAGAGGGAAAGACTGATTCTGGGAGAGAGTTCCAGAGTTCAGCTGTTGAATAGAAGAAAGTATGAGAGTAACGTTTCACTCTTGGGTTGGAGTGTTGCACAGAGTAGGGGTGGGATTGTGTTGCAAAACGGGTACCACGTGCCCTACGTAGAGGAGGTGATATACACTGGGAAAGCTCTGAGGAACACTGATTATCATAGTAGCGATAGAATAGCGAGAGGGATGCAACATTGCGGCGGAGAGAGAGAGATTGCAGAGAGTTGGTGAGTGGACGGAAGTTGATGATAAGAAAGGCCTTCCTTTCAACTTTGTCTAGGAGAGCGGTGCTTGAAGCCATATACTGTATATTCACCAAGGAAATGCAAGCACTACCATAACACGATAATGACATAACCGTTCCAGTGCCGGTGAGGTTTATTCTATTTGTCTATGAGAGCGGTGCTTGAAGCCATATACTGTATATTGACCAAGGAAATGCAAGCACTACCATAACACGATAATGACATAACCGTTCCAGTGCCGGTGAGGTTTATTCTATTTGTCTAGGAGAGCGGTGCTTGAAGCCATATACTGTATATTCACCAAGGAAATGCAAGCACTACCATAACACGATAATGACATAACCGTTCCAGTGCCGGTGAGGTTTATTCTATTTGTCTAGGAGAGCGGTGCTTGAAGCCATATACTGTATATTCACCAAGGAAATGCAAGCACTACCATAACACGATAATGACATAACCGTTCCAGTGCCGGTGAGGTTTATTCTATTTGTCTAGGAGAGCGGTGCTTGAAGCCATATACTGTATATTCACCAAGGAAATGCAAGCACTACCATAACACGATAATGACATAACCGTTCCAGTGCCGGTGAGGTTTATTCTATTTGTCTAGGAGAGCGGTGCTTGAAGCCATATACTGTATATTCACCAAGGAAATGCAAGCACTACCATAACACGATAATGACATAACCGTTCCAGTGCTGGTGAGATGTATTATATTTGTCTAGGAGAGCGGTGCTTGAAGTCATATACTGTATATTCACCAAGGAAATGCAAGCACTACCATAACACGATAATGACATAACCGTTCCAGTGCCGGTGAGGTTTATTCTATTTGTCTAGGAGAGCGGTGCTTGAAGCCATATACTGTATATTCACCAAGGAAATGCAAGCACTACCATAACACGATAATCACATAACCGTTCCAGTGCCGGTGAGGTTTATTCTATTTGTCTAGGAGAGCGGTGCTTGAAGCCATATACTGTATATTCACCAAGGAAATGCAAGCACTACCATAACACGATAATGACATAACCGTTCCAGTGCCGGTGAGGTGTATTCTATTTGTCTAGGAGAGCGGTGCTTGAAGCCATATACTGTATATTCACCAAGGAAATGCAAGCACTACCATAACACGATAATGACATAACCGTTCCAGTGCCGGTGAGGTTTATTCTATTTGTCTAGGAGAGCGGTGCTTGAAGCCATATACTGTATGTTCACCAAGGAAATGCAAGCACTACCATAACACGATAATGACATAACCGTTCCAGTGCCGGTGAGGTTTATTCTATTTGTCTAGGAGAGCGGTGCTTGAAGCCATATACTGTATATTCACCAAGGAAATGCAAGCACTACCATAACACGATAATAACATAACCGTTCCAGTGCTGGTGAGGTGTATTCTATTTGTCTAGGAGAGCGGTGCTTGAAGTCATATACTGTATATTCACCAAGGAAATGCAAGCACTACCATAACACGATAATGACATAACCGTTCCAGTGCCGGTGAGGTTTATTCTATTTGTCTAGGAGAGCGGTGCTTGAAGCCATATACTGTATATTCACCAAGGAAATGCAAGCACTACCATAACACGATAATGACATAACCGTTCCAGTGCCGGTGAGGTTTATTCTATTTGTCTAGGAGAGCGGTGCTTGAAGCCATATACTGTATATTCACCAAGGAAATGCAAGCACTACCATAACACGAAAATGACATAACCGTTCCAGTGCCGGTGAGGTTTATTCTATTTGTCTAGGAGAGCGGTGCTTGAAGCCATATACTGTATATTCAACAAGGAAATGCAAGCCAGCCGTCCGGCTGGCTCAGTTGACAGCGTGCCTGATTCCCATCTCGAGGTCTCGCGTTCAATCCCCGCTCAGATTGAAAAGTTTTTTTCTGGGATATAGCCGGCGGTTACCATCTCCCCATGAGCAAGGGGGATGGGTAATGGTCTCTGGTAGACTAAAGAAAGCCAAGCGCTTGTGAATCCTCGAAGGAGGAGATACGGGCGCTATATAAGTAACCAGAAGATTATTATTAGATTATTATATACTAATTACTAAAATGCAAGGACTATATGACTTGGAGATTTATAATGTCACTAATGCATCAATATTTGCTCTGGTTGCTCTCTCTTTGTAGCTCTGTACACTCTCTCTCACTCACTCTCTCTCTCTCTCTCTCATACTGGTATGCTTAATAACATGGTTCAACCGCCTTTTAACGTATTGGAACTATTTAATCAATCTCGCACATGGACAGAGATGCGAGAACGATCATCGTTTGAAAATATATATACCATAATGTTGTTAAATATATATACCATAATGTAGTAAAACTCGCTAGGAAAATTGAAACAAAGGAACACCAAGCTTTCGTCTATTCTCTCAAGACATCTTCAGGGTAATACAAGAAAACAGGGGGAGAGTGAGGCTTAAATACCCGTCCTAAATCAGCGAGTTTTACTACATAATTTGTTCACACGTATTTGTGATTTTACCTCCATATATACCATAATGTTGTTAAATATATATACCATAATGTTGTTAAATATAAGATTGTGAAAACACAATGTAAATAAAGGTAACATGTTTATATTCATATGTATATGGAGACAAATGACAAAACTACCTGTAACAAGTGTAACAAGTGTTAACCAAGGTTGAAAGAGTGATAGAGAACCAAAATCAAGGCAAGTTGGAGTCAAAATGTCTGAACACACGGAACCTGAAGCAATGTAAGTCAAAGGATGAAGGAAAGATGGATTGAGGGAGAGTTCCAAAGCTTACTTGTTGAGTAGAAGAATGACTGGGAAAATCGCTTATACAACGTAAATCGGTTAATGATATAATTATGTGTGTGTATGTTGAAGTAATGTAAATAATGTTTGGTGTCAAGATAAAAAGTTCGCCGAAGATGTTTGTCGTAGCTGAGTACATTTAAGGATACGTAGTTGCAGATTTGTTTTCTTTGGCAGTTTTCATGTGCTTATGATTACCCATGATTACCTATGACTATAATTATGATTATGATTACCTATGACTATAATTATGATTATGATTACCTATGACTATAATTATGATTATGATTACCTATGACTATAATTATGATTATGATTACCTATGAATATAATTATGATTATTATTACCTATGACTATAATTATGATTATGATTACCTATGACTATAATTATGCTTATGATTACCCATGATTACCTATGACTATAATTATGCTTATGATTACCTATGACTATAATTATGCTTATGATTACCCATGATTACCTATGACTATAATTATGCTTATGATTACCCATGATTACCTATGACTATAATTATGATTATGATTACCTATGACTATAATTATGATTATGATTACCCATGATTACCTATGACTATAATTATGATTATGATTACCTATGACTATAATTATGCTTATGATTACCCATGATTACCTATGACTATAGTTATGCTTATGATTACCTATGACTATAATTATGCTTATGATTACCCATGATTACCTATGACTATAATTATGCTTATGATTACCTATGACTATAATTATGCTTATGATTACCCATGATTACCTATGACTATAATTATGCTTATGATTACCTATGACTATAATTATGCTTATGATTACCTATGACTATAATTATGATTATGATTACCTATGACTATAATTATGATTATGATTACCTATGACTATAATTATGCTTATGATTACCTATGACTATAATTATGCTTATGATTACCTATGACTATAATTATGAATATGATTACCTATGACTATAGCCTGTTTTATTCCAGCCGACAGTAAATTGTCATGTGGCAATTTTGATTATTAAGCTATTATCAATATTTTGAAGTGGAATATATTTTTAATTGAGAAAACCTGGCATTAATTTGACGCCGGTACATACAGTAGTAGTTTCATATTGTCCCATGAAGTATTGATACATTAGCTGCTATGGGATTCACGTTACCACCAGCCGAAATAATACCGACTATTCATGCACTACATCACAGAAACATCGAGTTATTGTCCCGCTCTCTCTCTCTCTCTCTCTCTCTACAGTTTGCAGTGTTCATAAAGCTTAGCGAATATTTACGCTGGCTGCAAATTCTCCAGAATAAATACGCAATTAGATATACATAAAACAGGTAGATTAATTAGATTAATTAAATATACAATACGTTAGAACTTTTGAGAGAGACGTTACTGATCATGATTGTACTGTTATTCCAAACACAATGATTCAAAAGTTATGAATTTGCAAATTAATCAATGAATATTATTAATTACCCCCGCAATACAGTGTTTTTGTTTATTGTATGGTTCATGGAAGCCATTTGTAAACATTGTACTGAATGGAGTATATGAAAACAAAATTCATTATACAAGTGGATGAATAATATGATGTTCAATAGTGACTCCCCGTGCCAAAATATATAAACCATATGATCTTTATATCTGAATAATCTACCTTCGAAAAATGTGACTAACGAATTGTTCATCAAGTTTAATCAGTAGTTGTGTTACTATTTATGAAGTTACTATTTTAACTCCATTGTTATATTGTCAGACTAATTATTAAGGGAGCCCACCTCTCTTGTTTTCTCTTTCTCTCCCTCTCTCTTTGGCTTGTATCCATTCGGCCCCATCCAGCTTATTGTTTTAAGACGTTTACCCCCATCCAGATGTCAATATTTTCCTGTTGAGTGGTAGCGAGCCAGCATATATATATTTTAGTTTTGACAGCAAGCTAAAAGTTGTAAATTTTTCGATAGAAAAATGTCTCCGAGCCGGATTTTTCCATACAATGTTGGCTCGCTATCGCACGCCAGGAAGAAATAGACACCTGGATGGGGATAAACGTCTTAAAACAGTTGGCTGAATGGGGCCGAATGGATACAAGCCAGGGAAAGAGAGAAAAGGAGAGGAAGATAGAAAAAAAGCCGGTGACCCCCCTTAAAGAGCTCTGTCATATTCGATAGGTCTTGATCATTACGGCGAACAATAACATTCTATTGAAATAAGGCGTTATTTCTCTCTTTTGGTAAGCTGCTAATTATGAAAACATGGCAATAATAGGACGCAGAGACAATGCAATATTGCATTTTTCCATTAGGGAATCTAAAACTCGGATGTTATAATGGCTTTGTTGTTTGCAGTTGAGTACGTTTTGTCTCTCTCTTTATATTTCCCTCATTCCTAGCATGACTTATATACGAGAGAGAGAGAGAGAGAGAGAGAGAGAGAGAGAGAGAGAGAGAGAGAGAGAGAGAGAGAGAGAGAGAGAGAGAGAGAGAGAGAGAGGAAATATAATGAGAAATATTGAAAACATTATCAGTAATGGGAAGTTGACATTTAGTTAAAATAGGACTTCAGAGGCTATCAACCCTTCTGGATTACTAAGCCAGCACACTGCAAGTCATGAATAACGTCAGGACTGGAGCCGCTTGACGAGAACTCTAGTCCCCTCTGAAGTTGACATAAATAGACTATTTGAGATAGTTACAGAGGCTGATAGAGGCTAGTTGTATATCATCTGTTCAAGGTACAGTTGGCCACATATGTTCTGTTATTGTCGTGATATTATGTATGAGAGTTATAAATAGCATGGCTGAATAGCTAGTGTGGTTTCCATTAATTATCTGTTGATTAATCAGATGAATTAACCACTGCATAAGAAACTACACTCGTATTTCAATCATGCACATTATATTTCCATGTATAAGATCACGGAGAGGAACAGAACTTATGTGGCCAACTGTACGTACCTAGATTAGTCCAATAATTCGTAATATAAGACAGTAATCATAAACAATGGCATCTCGGGTACAAACTAATGTAATTGAGAGAATAATTTGCGGTTTAAAAGTCCACTTACACCAACGTAGAGACGGTTATCAAATATATTTATCACAGTTACATGTGTTTTGATCGATAGTTCCTACAGGTAGTCATAAATGTATGCATGTTACACTCGGATGCCATAGTCTCTAGCCTACTCATCATTATTCGTGGACCTTACCTATTTGTAATTAGCCTATGGAAGCACATCTTTGAAAATTGATGTATGAATACAATGTTCTATACATCAACTGTCAAACTATGTATACCATTTATTGAAAAGCAAATTCTACACAGAAGTCAATCCAGATAGTTATAATTGCATAACCACAAACAGGGAGTCCACGAATTATTATGACAGGGCTAGAGACTATGGCATCCGAGTGTACATAATAACTCAATAACTGGTCTAGCCATCTATATTTGGATGTGCTAATTATGAAAATGTTTCTATATAATTAGACAAGTAAGCTATTATCACACATTATCAATATGTTTATATTGACAATCAAAATGCTATGTATAATGCTACTTAGTTGGATGATTGTTTTGTGCAATTGGGAAAAACCTGACACTGTTCTATGAGACAGCAACTAAAAATGTATGAGCTTTAAAACCTGACACTGTTCTATGAGACAGCAACTCAAAATGTATGAGCTTTGTTACGACCGGGCACTCGGGTACACTAGGGCTCTTACACAGGACTCGAGTATGGCTCGCTGCCACAACGGAAACACACGATCCCAACCCCAGAGTACTGCCAGCCGAACAAAAAACGCCACTACCCTCCAGAGTTCTATCTGCTATAACGGGGTATACAAGAACTCGGTACTAGCGTTTCACACAACAGACTAATAACAAGACGGGAGTTATCTAGTCTGGTCAACAATCAAACAAAGAAGAAAGTACTACAACACTAAAGAATAGTGTTGGCCGAAGCCGAAGTAATCCACCCTTGACTAAGAACTTAAGAAGTCCTCCACCCTCTACTTCGGATCGGCACTATTACGTTACGTTAAACAATAGTCCTCGAGCATCAAGCAAGGAATCTTCTGATAAAGTTAGATGCTTCTCGAATACTCGTAAGAAGTAAGTATCGGATTTTGAACAGCAATTCAATAAGTAACACACTGGCAATTAAAGGCTTTAAGTTGACATAAGAAGAATTATAAGAATAGACAATAGTAAATGGCAAACATTAAGAAGAAGTACTCCGACAATGCACTGACAATAGCCTACTAGGATTGTGCTCGTGGGCCACTAATCTCTAAAGTAGCTAAGCGTGCCACACATGAAATCAATAGTGCATAAACAATAACATACATAAGGAGAAGCTTCAATACTATGCTGTATCTGCTGGTCGAGCAAAGTCTAGCTGGGATATCTAAGGTTAGGAAACAATGGCTGAGCAAGCGGCTCGTAGCCTAGCGAGGTCCTTAAGACTGTGCGGCCAAATTACGTTAATTGACGGGATGCTCTCTTGAGAGATCCAGATCACTAGTATCTGGTTCTCTCCTGGCGATCCTCTCAAAGTCAAGCAAACGAGATAGCACAGTGTTGGGTGGCAGAGGCAAAAGCCCTCACTCGCAACACAGTGCTAAACTCTCAAGGTACACAGTCAGAAAGACCACCTAGGCTTCCCACGTCTCCGTTGCAATTGTACCGGTTCAACCAAAACCTAGTACTCATAGGAAATCACAACTCCCGAAACCCTATCCCAGTCTAGCATTACCTAAACCAGCAGAAAACAGGAACATGGATAATCGTACACAGGGAAATGCATATACGAGTGCAACAAACATCAATCAATCCTATTCTAGTTATCCCTTCCAAAATAGGCTATCTAACAGGCATATATCTCGTGAGAACTCAAGCGATAATACTTTGGCTGACTAAATCTGCACCAAAGGGATCATGGGTTAAAAAGGGACGAGAAGAGAAGAAGATAGGCTGTTCAGAGAGTAGAGAAAGTTCACATCAGTCGGAAGAATATGGATAGTTGCAAGGGATATGAGAAGTCGCTCTGCCTGATGAGTTCTAAAGAATTGTGGCGAGGACCTCTCCTTTTTATACTCGGCCCTCTAGCGGCATATCGCAAACTACTAAGGACCGCCCACTGACAATCATTACGTCATATTCTCTCTCAATCTGGGATCGACAAAGGATTTCCCACGCGCTTGAGGAGGGAGGAGGGAGGAGGGAGGAGGGAGGGAGGCCTACCTACCTCGTGGCGCGCTCACTGGCCGTCGTTACATAACTCTCTCTCTTCTCCTCATTATATATAAGTCCCACACACAATACTTATATCTAATGATATAAAATAGAACTCGTTGACTAAGAAGAAAACAAAATACATAATTATAATACTTATAGTACAACGGCTCACATAAACTGAGTTAGGAAACTCTACACGGACTACAGCCAAAGTTCCTGCCCTGACGATCCTAGCGAGAGTTGGGGTCTGACTGAGCGTTCTGTACAGCATGCTCATACTCGGCATGCGTCACACCTCCCCCAAGATTTTACTTGCTCAACCCTGAGCTAAAATCTGACACGCAGAACCTCATCAAACCCCTCACACCCAGCGACCGCATGGCACTAAAACAACGCTGAGTTTATCACTAAAACACATCTTATAAAAAAAAAAATTCACATTTCATAACTCCTCCCTAACAATAGCAAAAGACATAATATCATGCTCCCAGAGCGAGCTTACAGCAGCTCAGCCGTTTGATAGTTCGTGGACTACTCAAACTCTATAGGCTATGACAAACTTATACAATTATCTATAACAAAAGAAAGAGTTTTTTTATGATTTTTATATTTTAATATGTTTTTTCCGGCTGCACTATAAGGGCAGCCTATTTTTTCTTCTATACCAAACGCTCAACTCCTGCTTTACAACCCAATACGCTGAGCTACAACCGCGAGCCAACAAGCACCAAACGCAAAATACTACTCAAACTAAAGCAGGAGGCTACCCGTGTGTCAATCTCTCCGGGATCATACACCTGTGATAGCCTACGACTGATCATCTACCCTCGATAAACAATCCGCGATCACATTGTCACATCCCGCAATATGACGGATGTCCAGGTTATACTCCTGCAACATCAAAGACCACCTGGTCAGTCTCATATTGCGATTGTGAAATTGATTTAGGAATCTCAAAGGGTGATGATCAGTGTAGATAACCATGACTGGGCCATAGGCTGGAACATACACCTCGAAGTGCCTGAGCGACAGCACAATCGCCAGTAATTCCTTTTCTATTGTAGAATAGTTCTTTTGTGCAGCATTGAACTTCTTAGAAAAGAAACTTACTGGGTGTTCCACACCTTCATTGTCTGTCTGTAGCAAGACGGCACCAGCCCCTACACCACTAGCATCTGTTGCCATCTGAAAAGGCCTGTTAAAGTCTGGGGCCCTGAGTATCGGGTGAGTACACAGCAAATGCTTCACCAAATTAAAAGCCTTTTCACACTCAGGCGCCCACAAAAACTTTTTGTCTTTAGATAACAAATCTGTGAGAGGTGCCAACACCGTGGAGTAACCTTTTATAAAGCGTCTGTAGTAGCCTATCATACCCAAGAATCTCATAATCTGCTTCTTGGTGGTTGGGTGCGGAAATTTATTGATAGCCTGTACCTTGTTCTGAGGAGGGCACACCTGTCCCCTTCCCACTACAAACCCAAGGTACTGCACAGTGGCTTTTACGAAGTCACACTTTGCCAAATTTACTACCAGACCTGCTTCACTAAGTTTCCGGAACAAGGTCTCCAGGTGCTCACAATGGCTCTCAAAGTCGTCATCATAAATGATTACATCGTCCAAGTATACGGTGCAATTTGGAATGTCCTTGACAATTTCATTCATCAGGTTCTGAAACGTTGCTGGTGCATTCTTAAGTCCGTAGGGCATAACATTACACCGGTAAGTACTCCCGTCCACCACAAAACCACATACCTCTTTAGCACGCTCGGACAAAGGTACTTGCCAGTAACCTTTTACTAAATCTACTTTAGACAAAAACCGAGCATTACCAATTTTATCAACACTATCATCAACCCGAGGAAGAGGATATGGGTTAGTTGGAGTCAAACCATTTAGCCTACGGAAATCAATACAGAAGCGTACCTTGCCATCTGGCTTAGGCTGCAGTGTTACGGGGGAAGTCCATTTAACGGTGCCTTTCTCTATCAACCCTCTACCGAGCATATACTCCAACTCATCCCTCAGAGCGGGTAGTTTTATGGGGGGCACACGGTACGGGATTGACTTAAAGGGTAGATGGTCCCCCACGTCAACATCATGCATAGCCTGAGTAGTGAGGCCTGGGTGTTCAGCAAATACAGTGGGGTATGAACCGAGCAACTGACGGATAGCTTCAAACTGCGGCTCAGGCAAATGAGCTATAGCCTCGTCAGCCCTTAGGCTCGAGTTCCCCGCCCACTGATCCGCTGAAACATGGTGATCCCAGCTATCCTCCTCTGAAGCTTGACTGTCCCCCTCTCCTTCTCCACCACGGCCGCAACAAGCCAACACAGGGACAGTGAGAGGCTCAGAGGGGCGCCTCACATACTCTTTTATCAGGTTCACGTGACATAACTGGTTCTTTTTCCTCCGGTCTGGAGTGGCAACAAGGTAATCTAGGTCCGAAATTTTCTCCACAATTTTATAGGGTCCAGTATACTTCGCAGACAAGGGGTTACCAACCAAAGGCAACAAAATTAATACCTCTTGTCCTACAATGAACTTCCGGAGCTTCACTTTGCGATCATACCTGTCCTTCATTAAAGCTTGTGATCCTGTTAAATTCCGACCTGCCATCTCCAGACTCTTAAGCATGCGCTCACGGCTTTCAAACACATACTTTAACAAGGAACAAGGCTGCACAGTTCCTTCCCAAATTTCCCGCAGCATATTAAGGGGGCCCCTGACGCGGTGTCCAAAAATCAGCTCGTTTGGACTAAATCCCAGGCTCTCACCAGGCACTTCCCGAGCAGCAAACAGTACATACGGCAATCCAAGATCCCAATCTCTTCCGTTGTCAGCACAATAACACCTGAGCATGCTTTTAAGGGTGGCATGCCACCGCTCAAGCACCCCTTGGCTCTCAGGGTGATACGCTGACGATACCACCGCCCGTATCCCATGCTGTTGCATTGTTTGCTTAAAGAGATTGGAGGTGAAATTGGACCCCTGGTCAGACTGAATCTCCTCCGGGTACCCGTACCTTGAAAAGTACCACAACAAGTTACTGACTACCGTCTTAGCCATGCCGTTTTTCATGGGGTATGCATCGGGGTATCTAGTGGCAACATCCATGATGGTTAACAAAAATTTATTACCAGCCTTTGTGGGAGGGAGTGGACCAACCATGTCAACAACAATCTTACTAAAAGGTGGCCCAATTACAGGAATAGGGTGCAACGGAGCTTTAGGAATAACTTGGTTTGGTTTCCCGACCCGTTGACAAATATCACATGAGTTTATCCATGACTGCACATGAGACTTCATCCCCGGCCACCAAAACAACTTCCCCAAAGCCGCCACCGTTTTTCTTACCCCCAAATGTCCTGCCAGCGGTGTGTCATGCGCCAAACTCAGTAGGCTATCCCTGCACTCCCGCGGCACCACCAACTGGTCCACTACTCCGGACCCCTTTTTCCAGCTACGGTTAGGGTCTTGAAAACGCCGATAGAGGATGCCATCTAAATAAAAAAAATCTCCCGGCTGTGCATCACCGTCCTCGTCGAGCTCCACAGCTCCATTAGCACACGTTTGGAGCTCAGGGTCCTCCAGCTGCAACCGACGTATATCTGAGGGTGCCAAGCGATCTAACTGCTCCCGGAGCAATGCATGACCCTCCCCGATACTGGGCTGCTCCCTCTGTCTCTCTCGATGTTCATAACGTTGCTGTCGTGGAGACTCGTCATGCCCAGCCTCGTCACTCTCGATGACAGGCCCAGGGGCTACTCCAGAACTAAGTAATGGTGCTAATACTGAATCACCCAGGAGAGCCGCCGAGTCAAAACTCTTAAAACCAACTCCAGCTTTAGCCTCCTCCTGTTGATCGTTCCTCTGCTGGTCTGAAGACGGAGGACTAGGCTGTGACACTTTAGCTGCCCGAGCTCGGGTGACAGCACACGCCATGGGTTGTGCCTGGCACCGCTCGACCCACTCTCGCTCTTCCCTACTCACGTCGGCCGGCCTCTCGGCAACGACTAAGGGTAGAACCTCAGAAGCGGGCATTGCAAAGTCGTTGCCGAGAAGAAGGTCGACGCCCTCCACTGGCAGTTTCTCCACAATCCCAACATCCAATTCACGTGCCACACCATCCACCTCCAACTCCAACCGCACCAGCGGGTATGACCGAGTTGCATTAATACCCTGCACCACTACCACCCGAGCCGCATTTATAGGGTAGCCAGTCAAGTTTTTCATCAAAGTCTGGGAAGCACCTGTATCACGCAAGACCTCTACTCCATGCTTGCGCCCCGCCCACATCACGCAACCCCGTCCTCTATGGTCGCAAAAAACATCCTGAGCAGGGTTCGAGCCTCCCAGGTGCTTCTGCACTGGCTGTGCCTCAGCCTCTGACGAACTGCCCCGGGCAAACTCAGAAGACTTCAGAGACACACCAATGTTGCAGGCCAAAGACACAGCTGCTGTAGGTGGTTTGCTAGGACAGACTCTTGCAAAGTGCCCCTTTTTATGACATTGATAACACTCTAACTCCCCTTTGGGCTTCCCTTGGTACTGGGAAGGGCCCGGCCCCTTCTTAAATGGGACGGTGCTAGTCTTGTGGTCAGTCTTGGTATCGTAACTCTTGTACTTGTTTGCATAAGATATATTACTAACTCGGGGGGGTGGGGCGTCACGCCCCTTGTTACCTGCCTCACTACGCTGGGCAGACCCGCACCCACGAATTAATGATAGCCGGAGGTCAGCCATCTCAGCTGCCTCCTGTAGAGTTTTTGGATTCTTTTCTTTAATAGTTAAAGTCATTTCTGCACCTGTACACTTATAAAACTGCTCGAGCAGAAACAGCTCAGTCAACTGTTCGGCCGTCTCAGCTTTCTCAGAACGTGTCCAGTTTGTAAGTGCATCTTTTAAGTCCCGGGCATGTTCAAGAAAGGTCGCCTCCCTAGTCTTTGTAACACCCCGAAACTTCAATCGATATGTTTCTGGTTGCAACTCGTATGCCCGTAGGACAGCTCTCTTCAATTCTGGGTAGTCAATGCAAGACTCTAAAGGCAGTGCATCATAAGCCTTCAGACCCTTACCCGTAAGTCTTGAGGAGACCAGAGCTGCCCACTTCTCTTCAGGCCAATTATGCTCCCTACACTTCTTCTCAAAACGATTAAAAAATTCTGTGACTTCAGTTTCACTAAATGCCGGCACCAATTTGACTAAGTGGGACAAGGACTGCTCTCTTACTTGGCCCTCACGGCCCATCCGAATCCCTGTCGACTCTGCACGAGTCTTATCTAAATCTATTTGAGCACAATACTTCTCTGAGTCGTACCTAAGCTCAGCCTCGTGCCTCCTAGTCTCATTCTCCTGCCTCCTAGTCTCATTCTCCTGCCTCCTAGTCTCATTCTCCTGCCTCCTAGCCTCAATTTTAGCAAGCTCAAGTTTAAATATCATATCTGGAGACAGGCAGGAAGAGGGAGCTGCCACTACTGAAGGAGGGGGGGCAAGAACTGGGGAACCACCATACGCACCGCCCGAGGGCACTCCAATCTTCCAATTCTCATCCCTCTGTGGGAGAGTGCTAACCTCCGGCAACTGAGTGGACGGCACTGTGGGAGTCGAGTGAGAGGGGATCTGGGGAGGAACCCCCCCAAACGCCCTCTCCTCCGAAACCCCATGTCGCCCACGCAACACCCAGGAAATCAGCTCCCCCTTGGACATCCCTCCTACATTGGATAGACCCAAAACCTTGGCTATCAGGTGCAAGCCATAAATATCCACCCCAGTCAGCCTCCCCTCCGTCACATGGTACTGCTTACTCACAAAAAGTCTAGCATCCTCCTCACTAGTTACTAACGGCACCTCCTCAAATGGCATCTCTCGCTCCTCGTCAGTACTAGGGCACGACATACTGAAGTTCACAAAAAATTCTCGAGACAAAAGTGTTAAACTCCCTTATGTAAGCACTAATTACTAAATTAACTGGAGTCTCTTAAATGCTCTCCTAATTGCCTTACAAAAAAAAATATTCTTCAATATGTACGCTAAAGTACGAACAAACAAATGTTGTACAACTCTGCAAAAAATTATACTGTTCACAAAATCCTAAGCAAGGTCGCCATTTGTTACGACCGGGCACTCGGGTACACTAGGGCTCTTACACAGGACTCGAGTATGGCTCGCTGCCACAACGGAAACACACGATCCCAACCCCAGAGTACTGCCAGCCGAACAAAAAACGCCACTACCCTCCAGAGTTCTATCTGCTATAACGGGGTATACAAGAACTCGGTACTAGCGTTTCACACAACAGACTAATAACAAGACGGGAGTTATCTAGTCTGGTCAACAATCAAACAAAGAAGAAAGTACTACAACACTAAAGAATAGTGTTGGCCGAAGCCGAAGTAATCCACCCTTGACTAAGAACTTAAGAAGTCCTCCACCCTCTACTTCGGATCGGCACTATTACGTTACGTTAAACAATAGTCCTCGAGCATCAAGCAAGGAATCTTCTGATAAAGTTAGATGCTTCTCGAATACTCGTAAGAAGTAAGTATCGGATTTTGAACAGCAATTCAATAAGTAACACACTGGCAATTAAAGGCTTTAAGTTGACATAAGAAGAATTATAAGAATAGACAATAGTAAATGGCAAACATTAAGAAGAAGTACTCCGACAATGCACTGACAATAGCCTACTAGGATTGTGCTCGTGGGCCACTAATCTCTAAAGTAGCTAAGCGTGCCACACATGAAATCAATAGTGCATAAACAATAACATACATATGGAGAAGCTTCAATACTATGCTGTATCTGCTGGTCGAGCAAAGTCTAGCTGGGATATCTAAGGTTAGGAAACAATGGCTGAGCAAGCGGCTCGTAGCCTAGCGAGGTCCTTAAGACTGTGCGGCCAAATTACGTTAATTGACGGGATGCTCTCTTGAGAGATCCAGATCACTAGTATCTGGTTCTCTCCTGGCGATCCTCTCAAAGTCAAGCAAACGAGATAGCACAGTGTTGGGTGGCAGAGGCAAAAGCCCTCACTCGCAACACAGTGCTAAACTCTCAAGGTACACAGTCAGAAAGACCACCTAGGCTTCCCACGTCTCCGTTGCAATTGTACCGGTTCAACCAAAACCTAGTACTCATAGGAAATCACAACTCCCGAAACCCTATCCCAGTCTAGCATTACCTAAACCAGCAGAAAACAGGAACATGGATAATCGTACACAGGGAAATGCATATACGAGTGCAACAAACATCAATCAATCCTATTCTAGTTATCCCTTCCAAAATAGGCTATCTAACAGGCATATATCTCGTGAGAACTCAAGCGATAATACTTTGGCTGACTAAATCTGCACCAAAGGG
>JBAKBP010033014.1:0-22406 GCA_037953745.1 Lithodes maja
CGAGCGAGCTGTAGTCTCTGGTACTACACTCGCTCCTGGCTCGGTAGGCAAATCAAGGCTAAGTCCTCGCCCCTCTACAGACAACTCCTGGGCATGGTCGGGCTCTTACACATGGCACTAGTCTAGTCACAAATTGGATGATGAGCTGGGCATATAACTCGTGAACATGTAGAACGTTCACCAACTATCCTCATCAAGAAGATCGCTGTTCACATTAACCCCTTAAATCTAATACATGTAAATATATGCTTGTCCTAAGAGTAATACGAGAGGTGAGTGCTGAAACTCCTTTAGGACCTCAAGGGAAGGGTATGCATTTAAATAGAGAGAAGAATGAAATGAGAGTAATGTCGTCAGAGAGAAAGAGTGCAACCGTGAGAAATTGGGAGAGAGGGCAAGGGATGTTAGAATCTCAAAGGTTCTAGGCAACCTGGTCATAGAGCACACAGCGAGCCTCCAGGCAATGTGCTGTACGACAACATGGGCAGCCCAGACAGCATAGGCAGGCGGCAATGTACTACCAACCCTGTCGCACCTAGCTATAAGCGCAGGGCTGCCAACCGGTCCATACGTCTGGCAACCACCCCCCCGGCAGCGTGGCGCACCGCTACCCTCTCGCTCTGAAGTCTAACTCACTCTCTCTCTCTGAATTCCTATCATCTCATCTATCAACTTCTCTATTGATACTACATATTAAATGGAAGGTCTCGACATGGCTTAAAACAAAACCCACCACTGGTTAGCAAATGACGAGACCTTTGCAGAGATACAAAGAACATAGTTATACGTTGTCACACTCAATATAAGCAGCCAGCATGGTACACGGTCCGTGACGGTACAGTGGAGTACCAAGGAGTACAATCAGGTTACGTTGCTACGCACTGGGTGCGTCACAGCCCCCCCAAGATTTTAGATAATCGACCTTAGAAGCATTATCAAAATCTGACAGGCAACCAACCGACCTGCTACCCTTAGCTGCCACTAATTGCAAAAGGTGCACAACAACTGAAGTGTGAATTATACATAAAACACAATATCGCATGCATCATGCTACAACAATAAAGACTTACAAAACTAAAAAAAAAAATCTCGTTTATTTTATTGTTTTATAATCTTTTTGGACGGCGTTATGATAGCCTAATTTTACTCCTGCTCAACCCACACACCGTGCACGACTATCCTGGATCATCAACCCTTGATAGACAATCTGCCATCACGTTCTCACTCCCGGCAATATGCTGAATGTTGAGATTATACTCTTGGAGCATTAGGGACCACCTGGTCAACCGCATATTCCGATTGTGAAACTGATTTAGGAATTTCAAGGGATGATGGTCCGTATAAATCGTCACTACCGGGCCGTAGGCTGGAACATAAACTTCGAAATGTTTGAGCGACAAAACGATAGCAAGAAGCTCCTTCTCTATAGTCGAGTAATTCCTTTGTGCCGAATTAAACTTGCGAGAAAAGAAGCTCACTGGGTGTTCCAAGCCCTCGGAATCAGTCTGCAGTAACACTGCCCCGGCACCCACACCGCTGGCATCAGTCGCCAGCTGAAAACTCCTGGAGAAGTCTGGGGCTCTCAAAATCGGATGTGTACACAGCAGGTGCTTGACTAGGTCGAAAGCCCTCTGACACTCCGCAGCCCAACAGAACTTCACTGATTTCGACAGTAGATCAGTTAACGGTGCTAAGACAGTAGAGTATCCCCGGATGAAGCGCCTATAATAGCCTATCATACCTAGGAACCGCATGACCTGGCGCTTAGTGGTGGGCCTGGGAAACATATTGATAGCCTGTATCTTGCTCAGGGGGGGGCACACCCGGCCTAACCCGACCACGAAGCCAAGATACTGCACAGTAGCCTTTACAAACTCGCACTTCCTCAGGTTCACCACCAGCCCAGCATCGTGCAACTTCCCAAACAGGGTCTCTAAGTGCCTTAGGTGATTTTCAAAATTGTCATCATACACTATCACGTCATCAAGGTAGACCGTGCAGTTAGGGATTTCGTCACAAATATCGTTCATCAGGTTCTGAAACGTGGCAGGTGCGTTCTTAAGCCCATAAGGCATTACGTTACATTGGTAGGTCTTGCCATCTACCACAAAACCACAAACTTGCTTAGCTCGGTCCGACAGGGGTACTTGCCAGTAGCCTTTTACAAGATCAATTTTAGTAAGGTACTTTGCATTCCCTATCTTGTCCACGCTGTCGTCAACTCGAGGCAAAGGGTAAGGGTTGGTAGTGGTCAAGCCATTTAGCCTACGAAAATCTATGCAGAACCGCACCTTGCCGTCAGGTTTTGGCTGCAACGTGACGGGTGATGTCCACTTCACATAACCTTCAGTGATCATCCCTCTCTCAACCATGTACTTTAACTCCTCCCGTAAAGCTGGCAACTTTACCGGGGGCACACGGTAGGGCACTGACTTGAAGGGCACATTATCACCGACGTCCACGTCGTGCGTTACCTGAGTAGTGAGACCTGGGTGTTCGGCGAAAACAGAGGGGTATGACCTGAACAGGCCTAGGACAGCAGCACCCTGGTGCTCAGGCAGGTGACTTACAGCTTGCCTAGCCTCTTGTTCAGTATTCCCCGCCCACTGTTCCGCGGAAATGACACAGTCCCAGCTATCCTCCTCAGCAGCATGACTGTCCCCACCTCCTTCTCCACCCTGGCCGCTGCAGGCCAGCACAGGGACAGTGAGAGGCTCTGAGGGGCGTCTCACATACTCTTTCATGAGGTTAACATGACATAACTGATGTTTTTTTCTACGGTCAGGTGTTGCAACGAGATAATCAAGGTCGGACAGTTTCT
Source organism: Lithodes maja (assembly GCA_037953745.1). Classification (NCBI taxonomy): domain Eukaryota; kingdom Metazoa; phylum Arthropoda; class Malacostraca; order Decapoda; family Lithodidae; genus Lithodes; species Lithodes maja. The sequence goes on from JBAKBP010033014.1 coordinate 2,822, forward strand.
TAGCCACCACATACGGCCCAATAAACTTGGCAGAAAGGGGGTGTCCAGGCAAAGGTAAAAGCAACATTACCTCCTGACCCACCGAAAACTCCCGAAGCTTCACCTTGGCGTCATACTGGTGCTTCATGACCGCCTGTGCATTAACCAAGTTATTACCTGCCGCTGCCATGCAACCTATAAGTCTCTCCCGGCTCTCAAGGATATATTTAAGTACAGACACCGGCTTCTCTTCGCCCTCCCAGATCTCTTTCACCATACTTAAAGGTCCTCTCACATTATGGCCAAAGACTAGTTGATTTGGACTGAACCCCAGGCTCTCTCCTGGGACTTCACGTGCAGCGAACAGAACATACGGCAGACCCAAATCCCAATCAGTGTCATGTTCTGCACAGTAACAGCGTAGCATACTCTTCAGGGTCGAGTGCCACCGCTCCAAGACTCCCTGACTCTCGGGATGGTAGGCTGACGACACTACAGAACATATACCGTGCAACTGAAGGGTTTGCTTGAACAATTTGGATGTAAAATTGCTCCCCTGGTCTGACTGCACCTCACGTGGAAATCCATAACGGGAACAGAACAATAATAAGTTTTTAACAACTGCCTTTGCCGAGCCGTTTCTCATGGGGTATGCGTCCGGGTATCTCGTAGCCACATCCATGATTGTCAACAGGAATTTATTGCCACTACTAGTAGGCGGGAAAGGGCCAACCAAATCTACTACAACTTTGCTGAACGGAGGCCCGGTGACAGGTATGGGAAACAAAGGTGCCTTCGGGATTGTCTGGTTAGGCTTCCCCGTTGTCTGGCAGGTCGCACACCCAGCCACCCATGCACAGACATCAGCCTTGACCCCAGGCCACCAGAAAACCCTGCCCAATGCCGCCAATGTTTTTGTTACCCCCAAATGACCCGCCACCGGCACATCATGCGCCAGACACAATAAGGACTCTCTATACTTATTTGGAACAACCACCTGGTCTACTACCCTCGCACCGCCCTCCCACTTCGATTTGGGGTCTAGAAATCTGCGGTACAATATCCTGTTGAGCCTAAAGAAATCTCCCGGCTTCGCATCCCCATCTTCCTCCAACTCTATGGCACCATTGCTATAACGAGCTAGGCTAGCGTCTTGCAGCTGCTGCTCACTAATGTCCCTGGGCGTCAATGCATCAAGATGGTTTTGTAATAAGACATTACCCCGGCTAGTAGGCTCTACTGCCTTAGTGGCTCTCGCTACAGCTCTTGCCTCACGCGAAGTCTTACCCAACTCTGCCTTGTTACACACCATATCTGGGCCAGAGTCAACTCCCGTGTTTATTATAGGTCCAAGTACCGAATCACCGAGAAGTGCAGCAGAATCAATGTCCCTTTTCCTGCCCTTAGCAACCTTCTCCTGATCCTTCCTCCACTGTCCCCGAGGTTGAGTGCTAGGCTGTGCAGGAGCCGCAGAGCGAGATCGGGTTACCACACAGGCCATCTCATCCTGTTGGCACCTCCCAACCCATTCCCGATTCTCACCATCCACGTCGGCCGCCCTCTCGGCAACGACTAAGGGTGGAGTCCCGGAAGTGGGCACCGCAAAGTCGTTGCCGAGAAGAAGGTCGACGCCCTCAACTGGCAAACACTCAACGATCCCTACATCCAGCTCCCTGCACACCTCTCCCACTCTCAACTCCAACCTCACAAGTGGGTATGACCTCGTAGCATTTATACCCTGCACCACAACAACTCTGGCCGCATTTATCGGTTTCCCTGTGAAGTTCCTCAACAAAGTTTGCGAAGCCCCCGTATCCCTCAGCAAGTCAACCCTCCGTAGTTCACTCCCCCAGCTCACAAACCCGTGCCCCCGATGGCTACAGAAAGTGTCCCGGACAGGTGTCGAGCCTTCCGTACGCTTCTTTACCGCGTGTGCCTCAGCTGCTGACAACCTACCCCGGGCAGTTGCTGCAGCCTTCAGAGACACACCGATACTGTGAACCAATGACACCGGCTTAGCGGGAGTGTTACTAGGGCACTCACGTGAATAATGGCCTAGCTTCTGACATTTGTAACATTTCACATCCCCAATGGGCTTCTTCCCTTGTGCGGGCGAAGAAGGGGCCTGACCTTTAGTAAACGGGAGAGGCTTGTGTTTGTAGGTGTTATTAGGTGCAATGCATTTAGTGTGGTTATGTGTGTCATAGGATTTGTTATTATCGAAAACTCTGGTGGGTGGGGTATAGCGCCCCTTCTGCCCTGACTCAGCCCTCTGAGCGGCACCGCAACCACGAATCAATGATAATCTGAGGTCTGCCATCTTGGCAGCCTCCTCTACTGTCTTGGGACATTTTTCCTTAATGTTCAGCGTTAGATCGGTTCCAGTGCATTGGTAAAACTGTTCCAGATAGAAAAGTTGCTTAATTTCCTCAGCCGACTCTGCGTGCTCGGACCGAAACCAGTTATTACCTGCATCTGTTAAGTCCCGTGCGTGCTCCATAAAACTGACGTCGCTCTTCTTATTCACGCCACGGAACTTCAATCTATAAGTTTCGGGTTGCAGTTCGTAGGCCCGGAGCACAGCCTCCTTCACCAGTCCATACACTACACTCTCGTCCAGTGACAGTGCATCGTAGGCTTTCAACCCCTTACCCACTAGACGTGATGAAACTAATGCTGCCCATTTAACCTCCGGCCAGTCATACTCACGACACTTCTTTTCGAAACGAGCAAAAAACTCAGTCACTGCTGTCTCATCAAATGCGGGTACTAACTTAATTAAATGCGAAAGTGAGTCTGTAACCCGGTGCCCACCACCGAGATGACGCCCCGTGGTCTCTACTCTAGACTTCTCGACATCCATTTCAGCCTGGTACCTGGTTGCATCCTGATTGGCTTGGATTCTAGCAACCTCTATGCGTTCTATACTAGCCTGTTGTATCTGAGTCTCCTGCAGCTTAAACTTAGCTAGTTCTAGCTGAAATAACATCTCAGGAGACAGGCCTGGGGGGGGAGAGCACAAAATGGGGGATCCACACCGAGACGTGTTTACGGGTAAGCCAGCTTGCCCTTGAGAACCCTCCTGCTGCATCGTGCTAAGACTCGCTGGCTGAGGGCCCAGCTCAGGGGTAGAGTGGAATGGAGGCTTGGAGGGAACCCCCCAAGACCCCACTCCACCCACCGCCCCATCGCCATCACCCAACAAACATGCCACCAAATTCTTCCTGGGCCAACTGTCAGGACAGTCCCGCCCCAAAACCGTGGCTAAACAGCGAAGACCGTAACAATCAATAGCCTGCAGGCGCTGTTCGGTCAAAGGTGTCTGCAAAAATGCCCGGGCATCCCTCTCTCCACTTATAACACTCCCCTCCCTAAACATCTGTTGTACTTGCTGGTTACTAGGCTGTACCGTGTTATCCTCCCCCGTAAATGATGAGTCATTAGACATAGTGCTGGTTATACAATTGCTGTTCATAAAAAAAAAGAAGTGCTTATTACTAATTGCAGTCTCGACTCACAAAATGTTAAAGATGCTTGAATGACTCTACTCTAGACACCCCCAACGAAACAATCTGCAAGTCCACCAATACAATAATGACACAATAAAAATTCCTCCAATATGCAAGAAAATTCTAGCCAGCTCTACTAGGTAGCATAGAATAGTTCTCCAAAAAACATGTGATAGGATACTACTGAATCTTGTGCAAGGTCGCCATTTTGTTACGGCTGGATCGGCAATACATATTCGGGATTCTTGATCGTAGGACAGAAATGGCTTATGTGACAACGACACGCTCGATTCCAGTCCCAAATACCATATGCTCCAGACAACAAAAGCACCAACGCCCTACAGAGTTATCGTCTATGGTAACGAGGTACCTTAACTCGGCGAAAGTGTACAACAGGGGTAGGCTATGAGGCTAAACTCCCTCAGACATTTATAGGTTACGTTATGACTAAAGAAATGCAATACTCAAGAAACTACGTTAATATTAAGCCTCTAATAATGTAGAATAGAAGCAGGCTAAAGGTATGACAGTGAAATGCTAAATGACAAATGTACACGCCTACTTGAAAGCGCGTGCACTAGAATAACTGTCCCCTACTAACATGCACTAGCATGTAGCATACAAGATGTTCATGATCCAGTAGATACCTAATAATACACATGGAAGGAACATAAACAGTAGTCACTTATTATAAGAATGAATCTATACTTGGAATAACTAAAAGGTTGCAGGCAACAGTACTGCGCCGGTAGCCTACTACCGCATAGGCTACTTCGCTTCTCTCACTCTGTCTCCCCTCTGAGTCTGTATGCGCCCTACGCAACAGAACTCCGGACACAGCAGCAAAACGACAGTGCAGTTAATTGATACATGAAAGTATTAATAGTGTTGTCTTGTGTGTGAGTAATGTGTACTGTAAAGTGTTACATACATAAACTTAAAGAGAGCTGCAATGCATAGTAAAATAAAGATATAACCCACTCATCATCCCCATGTGTTCTAGCTAGCAGGCCAAGTCACAGGAACAACGAGTCCCAGCACCGAAAGCGAGAACCCAGGAAAAGACTGCAGAGAACACAAGGACAGATAAATTACGTTACTCTACTATACCGGCACTACGAGCGAGCTGTAGTCTCTGGTACTACACTCGCTCCTGGCTCGGTAGGCAAATCAAGGCTAAGTCCTCGCCCCTCTACAGACAACTCCTGGGCATGGTCGGGCTCTTACACATGGCACTAGTCTAGTCACAAATTGGATGATGAGCTGGGCATATAACTCGTGAACATGTAGAACGTTCACCAACTATCCTCATCAAGAAGATCGCTGTTCACATTAACCCCTTAAATCTAATACATGTAAATATATGCTTGTCCTAAGAGTAATACGAGAGGTGAGTGCTGAAACTCCTTTAGGACCTCAAGGGAAGGGTATGCATTTAAATAGAGAGAAGAATGAAATGAGAGTAATGTCGTCAGAGAGAAAGAGTGCAACCGTGAGAAATTGGGAGAGAGGGCAAGGGATGTTAGAATCTCAAAGGTTCTAGGCAACCTGGTCATAGAGCACACAGCGAGCCTCCAGGCAATGTGCTGTACGACAACATGGGCAGCCCAGACAGCATAGGCAGGCGGCAATGTACTACCAACCCTGTCGCACCTAGCTATAAGCGCAGGGCTGCCAACCGGTCCATACGTCTGGCAACCACCCCCCCGGCAGCGTGGCGCACCGCTACCCTCTCGCTCTGAAGTCTAACTCACTCTCTCTCTCTGAATTCCTATCATCTCATCTATCAACTTCTCTATTGATACTACATATTAAATGGAAGGTCTCGACATGGCTTAAAACAAAACCCACCACTGGTTAGCAAATGACGAGACCTTTGCAGAGATACAAAGAACATAGTTATACGTTGTCACACTCAATATAAGCAGCCAGCATGGTACACGGTCCGTGACGGTACAGTGGAGTACCAAGGAGTACAATCAGGTTACGTTGCTACGCACTGGGTGCGTCACACATACAAGACCAGTTCACTTTAGTGTACAATCTCAGAAAATATTTTTTGAGAAAATATTATTTTTGTCAAGTCAATCTTAACTAGCCTAGTTTTTAGGGGCAGTTGAGCCCCGTTGTGTGTCTACATCTCTTGTATTAGCTAGCCTAGTTTTAGGGGCTCTAAATCCCGTTGTGTGTCTCTACCATACAAGACCAGTTCACTTTAGTGTACAATCTCAGAAAATATTTTTTGAGAAAATATTATTTTTGTCAAGTCAATCTTAACTAGCCCAGTTTTTAGGGGGATTTAGAGCCCTGTTGTGTGTCTACATCTCATGTCTTAGCTAGCCTAGGTTTAGGGGCTCTAAATACCGTTTTGTGTATCTACCATACAAGACCAGTTCACTTTAGTGTACAATCTCAGAAAATATTTTTTGAGAAAATATTATTTTTGTCAAGTCAATCTTAACTAGCCTAGTTTTTAGGGGGATTTAAGCCCCCTTGTGAGTCTACATCTCGTGTCATAGCTAGCCTAGTTTTTAGGGGGATTTAAGCCCCGTTGTGTGTCTACATCTCGTGTATTGGCTAGCCTAGTTGTAGGGGCTCTAAATCCCGTTTTGTGTCTCTACCATACAAGACCAGTTCACTTTAGTGTACAATCTCAGAAAATATTTTTTGAGAAAATATTATTTTTGTCAAGTCAATCTTAACTAGCCTAGTTTTTAGGGGGATTTAGAGCCCCGTTGTGTGTCTACATCTCTTGTATTAGCTAGCCTAGTTTTAGGGGCTCTAAATCCCGTTTTGTGTCTCTACCATACAAGACCAGTTCACTTTAGTGTACAATCTCAGAAAAAAACATTTGAGAAAATATTATTTTTGTCAAGTCAATCTTAACTAGCCTAGTATTGAGGGGGATTTGAGCCCCGTTGTGTGTCTACATCTCGTGTCTTAGCTAGCCTACTTTTAGGGGCTCTAATTCCCGTTTGTGTCTCTACCATACAAGACCAGTTCACTTTTGTGTACAATCTCAGAAAATATTTGTTGAGAAAATATTATTTTTGTCAAGTCAATCTTAACTAGCCTAGTTTTTTAGTGGGATTTAGAGCCCCGTTGTGTGTCTACATCTCGTGTCTCAGCTAGCCTAGTTTTAGGGGCTCTAAATCCTGTTTTGTGTCTCTACCATACAAGACCAGTTTACTTTTGTGTACAATCTCAGAAAATATTTTTTGAGAAAATATTATTTTTGTCGTCAATCTTAACTAGCCTAGTTTTTAGGGGGTTTAGAGCCCTGTTGTGTGTCTACATCTCTTGTATTAGCTAGATAGAGGCTCTATATCCCGTTTTGTGTCTCCCCCACCATACAAGACCAATTCACTGTAGTGTCCAATCTCAGAAAATAGTTTTTGAGAAAATATTATTTTGTCAATTCAATGTTAATTAGCCTAGTTTTTAGGTTGATTTTAGCTCTATTATGTGTCTACCTCTCTTGTATTAAGATAGCCCAGTTATAGAGGCTCTAAATCCCGTTTTTATGTCTCCCACCATACAAGACCAATTCACTTTAGTGTACAATCTCAGAAAATAGTTTTTTGAGAAAATATTATTTTGTCAATTCAATCTTAACTAGCCTAGTTTTTAGGGGGATTTAAAGCCCCGTTGTGTGTCTAGATCTCTTGTATTAGCTAGCCTAGTGTTAGGGGCTCTAAATCCCGGTTTTGTGTCTCTACCATACAAGACCAGTTCACTGTAGTGTATAATCTCAGATAATATTTTTTGAAAAATTATTATTTTGATCAAGTCAATCTTAACTAGCCTAATTTATAGGGGGATTTAGAGCCCCGCTGTGTGTCTACATCTCTTGTATTAGCTACCCTAGTTTTAGGGGCTCTAAATCCCGTTTTGTGTCTCTACCATACAAGACCAGTTCACTTTAGTGTACAATCTCAGAACATATTTTTTGAGAAAATATTATTTTTGTCAAGTCAATCTTAACTAGCCTAGTATTGAGGGGGATTTGAGCCCCGTTGTGTGTCTACATCTCGTGTCTTAGGTAGCCTAGTTTTAGGGGCTCTAATTCCCGTTTGTGTCTCTACCATACAAGACCAGTTCACTTTAGTGTACAATCTCAGAAAATATTTTTTGAGAAAATATTATTTTTGTCAAGTCAATCTTAAATAGACCAGTTTTTAGGGGTATTTAGAGCCCCATTGTGTGTCTACATCTCGTGTCTTAGCTAGCCTAGTTTTAGAGGCTCTAAATCCCGTTTTGTGTCTCTAACCATACAAGACCAGTTCACTTTAGTGTACAATCTCAGAAAATATTTTTTGAGAAAATATTATTTTTGTCAAGTCAATCTTAACTAGCCTAGTTTTTAGGGGAGATTTGAGCCCCGTTGTGTGTCTACATCTCGTGTATTAGCTAGCCTAGTTTTAGGGGCTCTAAATCCCATTTTGTGTCTCTATCATACAAGACCAGTTCACTTTAGTGTACAATCTCAGAAAATACTTTTTGAGAAAATATTATATTTGTCAAGTCAATCTTAACTAGCTTAGTTTTTAGGGGCAGTTGAGCCCCGTTGTGTGTCTACATCTCTTGTATTAGCTAGCCTAGTTTTAGGGGCTCTAAATCCCGTTGTGTGTCTCTACCATACAAGACCAGTTCACTTTAGTGTACAATCTCAGAAAATATTTTTTGAGAAAATATTATTTTTGTCAAGTCAATCTTAACTAGCCTAGTTTTTAGGGGGATTTAGAGCCCCGTTGTGTGGCTACATCTCGTGTCTTAGCTAGCCTAGTTTTAGGGGCTCTAATTCCCGTTTGTGTCTCTACCATACAAGACCAGTTCACTTTTGTGTACAATCTCAGAAAATATTTGTTGAGAAAATATTATTTTTGTCAAGTCAATCTTAACTAGCCTAGTTTTTTAGTGGGATTTAGAGCCCCGTTGTGTGTCTACATCTCGTGTCTTAGCTAGCCTAGTTTTAGGGGCTCTAAATCCCGTTGTGTGTCTCTACCATACAAGACCAGTTCACTTTAGTGTACAATCTCAGAAAATATTTGTTGAGAAAATATTATTTTTATCAAATCAATCTTAACTAGCCTAGTTTTTAGGGGGATTTAGAGCCCCGTTGTGTGTCTAGATCTCTTGTATTAGCTAGCCTAGTGTTAGGGGCTCTAAATCCCGTTTGTGTCTCTACCATACAAGACCAGTTCACTGTAGTGTATAATCTCAGAAAATATTTTTTGAAAAATTATTATTTTGATCAAGTCAATCTTAACTAGCCTAGTTTTTAGGGCGATTTAAGCCCCCTTGTGTGTCAATATCTCATGCCTTAGCTAGCCTAGTTTTTAGGGGGATTTAAGCCCCGTTGTGTGTCTACATCTCGTGTATTGGCTAGCCTAGTTTTAGGGGCTCTAAATCCCGTTTTGTGTCTCTACCATACAAGACCAGTTCACTTTAGTGTACAATCTCAAAAAATATTTTTTGAGAAAATATTATTTTTGTCAAGTCAATCTTAACTAGCCCAGTTTTTAGGGGATTTAAAGCTCCGTTGTGTGTCTACATCTCGTGTCTTAGCTAGCCTAGTTTTAGGGGCTCTAAATCCCGTTTTGTGTCTATACCATACAAGACCAGTCACTTTAGTGTACAATCTCAGAAAATATTGTTTGAGAAAATATTATTTTTGTCAAGTCAATCCTAACTAGCCTAGTTTTAGGGGGATTTGAGCCCCGTTGTATGTCTACATCTTGTGTATTGGCTAGCCTAGTTTTAGTGGCTCTAAATCCCGTTTTGTGTCTCTACCATACAAGACCAGTTCACTTTAGTGTACAATCTCAGAAAATATTTTTTGAGAAAATATTATTTTTGTCAAGTCAATCTTAACTAGCCTAGTTTTTAGGGGGATTTAGAGCCCCGTTGTGTGTCTACATCTCTTGTATTAGCTAGCCTAGTTTTAGGGGCTCTAAATCCCGTTTTTTGTCTCTACCATACAAGGCCAGTTCACTTTAGTGTACTATCTCAGAAAATATGTTTTGAGAAAATATTATTTTTGTCAAGTCAATCTTAACTAGCCTAGTTTTTAGGGATATTTAGATCCCTGTTGTGTGTCTACATCTCGTGTCTTAGCTAGCCTAGTTTTAGGGGCTCTAAATCCCGTTTTGTGTCTCTACCATACAACACCAGTTCACTTTACTGTATAATCTCAGAAAATATTTTTTGAGAAAATATTATTTTTGTCGTCAATCTTAACTAGCCTAATTTTTAGGGGGATTTAGAGCCCCGTTGTGTGTCTACATCTCTTGTATTAGCTAGTCTAGTTTGAGGGGTTATAAATCCCGTTTTGTGTCTCTACCATACAAGACCAGTTCACATTAGTGTACAATCTCAGAAAACATTTTTTGAGAAAATATTATTTTTGTCAAGTCAATCTTAACTAGCCTAGTTTTTAGGGTGATTTAGAGCCCTGTTGTGTGTCTACATCTCGTGTCTTAGCTAGCCTAGTTTTATGTGCTCTAAATCCCGTTTTGTGTATCTACCATACAAGACCTGTTCACTTTAGTGTACAATCTCAGAAACAAAAATTGAGAAAATATTATTTTTGTCAAATCAATCTTAACTAGCCTAGTTTTTAAGGGGATTTAGAGCCCAGTTGTGTGTCTACATCTCTTGTATTAGCTACCCTAGTTTTAGGGGCTCTAAATCCCGTTTTGTGTCTCTACCATACAAGACCAGTTCACTTTAGTGTACAATCTCAGAAAATATTTTTTGAGAAAATATTATTTTTGTCAAGTCAATCTTAACTAGCCTAGTATTGAGGGGGATTTGAGCCCCGTTGTGTGTCTACATCTCGTGTCTTAGCTAGCCTAGTTTTAGGAGCTCTAATTCCCGTTTGTGTCTCTACCATACAAGACCAGTTCACTTTAGTGTACAATCTCAGAAAATATTTTTTGAGAAAATATTATTTTTGTCAAGTCAATCTTAAATAGCCCAGTTTTTAGGGGTATTTAGAGCCCCGTTGTGTGTCTACATCTCGTGTCTTAGCTAGCCTAGTTTTAGGGGCTCTAAATCCCGTTTTGTGTCTCTACCATACAACACCAATTCACTTTACTGTACAATCTCAGAAAATATTTTTTGAGAAAATATTATTTTTGTCGTCAATCTTAACTAGCCTAGTTTTTAGGGGGTTTAGAGCCCTGTTGTGTGTCTACATCTCTTGTATTAGCTAGCCTAGTTTTAGGGGTTATAAATCCCGTTTTTTGTCTCTACCATACAAGACCAGTTCACATTAGTGTACAATCTCAGAAAACATTTTTTGAGAAAATATAATTTTTGTCAAGTCAATCATAACTAGCCTAGTTTTTTAGGGGGATTTAGAGCCCTGTTGTGTGTCTACATCTCGTGTCTTAGCTAGCCTAGTTGTAGGTGCTCTAAATCCCGTTTTGTGTGTCTACCATACAAGACCAGTTCACTTTAGTGTACAATCTCAGAAATATTTGTTGAAAAAATATTATTTTTGTCAAATCAATCTTTACTAGCCTAGTTTTTAGGGGGATTTAGAGCCCCGTTGTGTGTCTAGATCTCTTGTATTAGCTAGCCTAGTGTTAGGGGCTCTAAATCCCGTTTTGTGTCTCTACCATACAAGACCAGTTCACTTTAGTGTACAATCTCAGAACATATTTTTTGAGAAAATATTATTTTTGTCAAGTCAATCTTAACTAGCCTAGTATCGAGGGGGATTTGAGCCCCGTTGTGTGTCTACATCTCGTGTCTTAGGTAGCCTAGTTTTAGGGGCTCTAATTCCCGTTTGTGTCTCTACCATACAAGACCAGTTCACTTTAGTGTACAATCTCAGAAAATATTTTTTGAGAAAATATTATTTTTGTCAAGTCAATCTTAACTAGCCTAGTTTTTAGGGAGATTTGAGCCACGTTGTGTGTCTACATATCGTGTATTGGCTAGCCTAGTTTTAGGGGCTCTAAATCCCGTTGTGTGTCTCTACCATACAAGACCAGTTCACTTTAGTGTACAATCTCAGAAAATATTTTTTGAGAAAATATTATTTTTGTCAAGTCAATCTTAACTAGCCTAGTTTTTAGGGGGATTTAAGCCCCCTTGTGAGTCTACATCTCGTGTCATAGCTAGCCTAGTTTTTAGGGGGATTTAAGCCCCGTTGTGTGTCTACATCTCGTGTATTGGCTAGCCTAGTTGTAGGGGCTCTAAATCCCGTTTTGTGTCTCTACCATACAAGACCAGTTCACTTTAGTGTACAATCTCAGAAAATATTTGTTGAGAAAATATTATTTTTGTCAAGTCAATCTTAACTAGCCTAGTTTTTAGGGGGATTTAGAGCCCCGTTGTGTGTCTACATCTCGTGTCTTAGCTAGCCTAGTTTTAGGGGCTCTAAATCCCGTTTTGTGTCTCTACCATACAACACCAATTCACTTTACTGTACAATCTCAGAAAATATTTTTTGAGAAAATATTATTTTTGTCGTCAATCTTAACTAGCCTAGTTTTTAGGGGGTTTAGAGCCCTGTTGTGTGTCTACATCTCTTGTATTAGCTAGCCTAGTTTTAGGGGTTATAAATCCCGTTTTTTGTCTCTACCATACAAGACCAGTTCACATTAGTGTACAATCTCAGAAAACATTTTTTGAGAAAATATTATTTTTGTCAAGTCAATCATAACTAGCCTAGTTTTTAGGGGGATTTAGAGCCCTGTTGTGTGTCTACATCTCGTGTCTTAGCTAGCCTAGTTGTAGGTGCTCTAAATCCCGTTTTGTGTGTCTACCATACAAGACCAGTTCACTTTAGTGTACAATCTCAGAAAATATTTGTTGAAAAAATATTATTTTTGTCAAATCAATCTTAACTAGCCTAGTTTTTAGGGGGATTTAGAGCCCCGTTGTGTGTCTAGATCTCTTGTATTAGCTAGCCTAGGTTTAGGGGCTCTAAATACCGTTTTGTGTATCTACCATACAAGACCAGTTCACTTTAGTGTACAATCTCAGAAAATATTTTTTGAGAAAATATTATTTTTGTCAAGTCAATCTTAACTAGCCTAGTTTTTAGGGGGATTTAAGCCCCCTTGTGAGTCTACATCTCGTGTCATAGCTAGCCTAGTTTTTAGGGGGATTTAAGCCCCGTTGTGTGTCTACATCTCGTGTATTGGCTAGCCTAGTTGTAGGGGCTCTAAATCCCGTTTTGTGTCTCTACCATACAAGACCAGTTCACTTTAGTGTACAATCTCAGAAAAAATTTTTTGAGAAAATATTATTTTTGTCAAGTCAATCTTAACTAGCCTAGTTTTTAGGGGGATTGAGAGCCCCGTTGTGTGTCTACATCTCTTGTATTAGCTAGCCTAGTTTTAGGGGCTCTAAATCCCGTTTTGTGTCTCTACCATACAAGACCAGTTCACTTTAGTGTACAATCTCAGAAAATATTTTTTGAGAAAATATTATTTTTGTCAAGTCAATCTTAACTAGCCTAGTTTTTAGGGGCAGTTGAGCCCCGTTGTGTGTCTACTTCTCTTGTATTAGCTAGCCTAGTTTTAGGGGCTCTAAATCCCGTTGTGTGTCTCTACCATACAAGACCAGTTCACTTTAGTGTACAATCTCAGAAAATATTTTTTGAGAAAATATTATTTTTGTCAAGTCAATCTTAACTAGCCCAGTTTTTAGGGGGATTTAGAGCCCTGTTGTGTGTCTACATCTCATGTCTTAGCTAGCCTAGGTTTAGGGGCTCTAAATACCGTTTTGTGTATCTACCATACAAGACCAGTTCACTTTAGTGTACAATCTCAGAAAATATTTTTTGAGAACATATTATTTTTGTCAAGTCAATCTTAACTAGCCTAGTTTTTAGGGGGATTTAAGCCCCCTTGTGAGTCTACATCTCGTGTCATAGCTAGCCTAGTTCTTAGGGGGATTTAAGCCCCGTTGTGTGTCTACATCTCGTGTATTGGCTAGCCTAGTTGTAGGGGCTCTAAATCCCGTTTTGTGTCTCTACCATACAAGACCAGTTCACTTTAGTGTACAATCTCAGAAAATATTTTTTGAGAAAATATTATTTTTGTTAAGTCAATCTTAACTAGCCTAGTTTTTAGGGGGATTTAGAGCCCCGTTGTGTGTCTACATCTCTTGTATTAGCTAGCCTAGTTTTAGGGGCTCTAAATCCCGTTTTGTGTCTCTACCATACAAGACCAGTTCACTTTAGTGTACAATCTCAGAAAAAAACATTTGAGAAAATATTATTTTTGTCAAGTCAATCTTAACTAGCCTAGTATTGAGGGGGATTTGAGCCCCGTTGTGTGTCTACATCTCGTGTCTTAGCTAGCCTACTTTTAGGGGCTCTAATTCCCGTTTGTGTCTCTACCATACAAGACCAGTTCACTTTTGTGTACAATCTCAGAAAATATTTGTTGAGAAAATATTATTTTTGTCAAGTCAATCTTAACTAGCCTAGTTTTTTAGTGGGATTTAGAGCCCCGTTGTGTGTCTACATCTCGTGTCTCAGCTAGCCTAGTTTTAGGGGCTCTAAATCCTGTTTTGTGTCTCTACCATACAAGACCAGTTTACTTTTGTGTACAATCTCAGAAAATATTTGTTGAAAAAAATATTATTTTTGTCAAGTCAATCTTAACTAGCCTAGTTTTTAGGGCGATTTAAGCCCCCTTGTGTGTCAATATCTCATGTCTTAGCTAGCCTAGTTTTTAGGGGGATTTAAGCCCCGTTGTGTGTCTACATCTCGTGTATTGGCTAGCCTAGTTTTAGGGGCTCTAAATCCCGTTTTGTGTCTCTACCATACAAGACCAGTTCACTTTAGTGTACAATCTCAGAAAATATTTTTTGAGAAAATATTATTTTTGTCAAGTCAATCCTAACTAGCCTAGTTTTTAGGGGGATTTGAGCCCCGTTGCATGTCTACATCTCGTGTATTGGCTAGCCTAGTTTTAGTGGCTCTAAATCCCGTTTTGTGTCTCTACCATACAAGACCAGTTCACTTTAGTGTACAATCTCAGAAATTTTTTTTTGAGAAAATAATATTTTTGTCATCAATCTTAACTAGCCTCGTTTTTAGGGGGATTTAGAGCCCCGTTGTGTGTCTACATCTCTTGTATTAGCTAGCCTAGTTTTAGGGGCTCTAAATCCCGTTTTGTGTCTCTACCATACAAGACCAGTTCACTTTAGTGTACTATCTCAGAAAATATGTTTTGAGAAAATAATATTTTTGTCAAGTCAATCTTAACTAGCCTAGTTTTTAGGGGGATTTAGATCCCTGTTGTGTGTCTACATCTCGTGTCTTAGCTAGCCTAGTTTTAGGGGCTCTAAATCCCGTTTTGTGTCTCTACCATACAAGACCAGTTCACTTTAGTGTACTATCTCAGAAAATATTTTTTGAGAAAATATTATTTTTGTCAAGTCAATCTTAACTAGCCTAGTTTTTAGGGGGATTTAGATCCCTGTTGTGTGTCTACATCTCGTGTCTTAGCTAGCCTAGTTTTAGGGGCTCTAAATCCCGTTTTGTGTCTCTACCATACAACACCAATTCACTTTACTGTACAATCTCAGAAAATATTTTTTGAGAAAATATTATTTTTGTCGTCAATCTTAACTAGCCTAGTTTTTAGGGGGTTTAGAGCCCTGTTGTGTGTCTACATCTCTTGTATTAGCTAGCCTAGTTTTAGGGGTTCTAAATCCCGTTTTTTGTCTCTACCATACAAGACCAGTTCACATTAGTGTACAATCTCAGAAAACATTTTTTTGAGAAAATATTATTTTTGTCAAGTCAATCATAACTAGCCTAGTTTTTAGGGGGATTTAGAGCCCTGTTGTGTGTCTACATCTCGTGTCTTAGCTAGCCTAGTTGTAGGTGCTCTAAATCCCGTTTTGTGTGTCTACCATACAAGACCAGTTCACTTTAGTGTACAATCTCAGAAAATATTTGTTGAGAAAATATTATTTTTGTCAAATCAATCTTAACTAGCCTAGTTTTTAGGGGGATTTAGAGCCCCGTTGTGTGTCTAGATCTCTTGTATTAGCTAGCCTAGTGTTAGGGGCTCTAAATCCCGTTTTGTGTCTCTACCATACAAGACCAGTTCACTGTAGTGTATAATCTCAGATAATATTTTTTGAAAAATTATTATTTTGATCAAGTCAATCTTAACTAGCCTAATTTATAGGGGGATTTAGAGCCCCGCTGTGTGTCTACATCTCTTGTATTAGCTACCCTAGTTTTAGGGGCTCTAAATCCCGTTTTGTGTCTCTACCATACAAGACCAGTTCACTTTAGTGTACAATCTCAGAACATATTTTTTGAGAAAATATTATTTTTGTCAAGTCAATCTTAACTAGCCTAGTATTGAGGGGGATTTGAGCCCCGTTGTGTGTCTACATCTCGTGTCTTAGGTAGCCTAGTTTTAGGGGCTCTAATTCCCGTTTGTGTCTCTACCATACAAGACCAGTTCACTTTAGTGTACAATCTCAGAAAATACTTTTTGAGAAAATATTATATTTGTCAAGTCAATCTTAACTAGCTTAGTTTTTAGGGGCAGTTGAGCCCCGTTGTGTGCCTACATCTCTTGTATTAGCTAGCCTAGTTTTAGGGGCTCTAAATCCCGCTGTGTGTCTCTACCATACAAGACCAGTTCACTTTAGTGTACAATCTCAGAAAATATTTTTTGAGAAAATATTATTTTTGTCAAGTCAATCTTAACTAGCCCAGTTTTTAGGGGGATTTAGAGCCCTGTTGTGTGTCTACATCTCATGTCTTAGCTAGCCTAGGTTTAGGGGCTCTAAATACCGTTTTGTGTATCTACCATACAAGACCAGTTCACTTTAGTGTACAATCTCAGAAAATATTTTTTGAGAAAATATTATTTTTGTCAAGTCAATCTTAACTAGCCTAGTTTTTAGGGGGATTTAAGCCCCCTTGTGAGTCTACATCTCGCGTCATAGCTAGCCTAATTTTTAGGGGGATTTAAGCCCCGTTGTGTGTCTAGATCTCTTGTATTAGCTAGCCTAGTGTTAGGGGCTCTAAATCCCGTTTTGTGTCTCTACCATACAAGACCAGTTCACTGTAGTGTATAATCTCAGAAAATATTTTTTGAAAAATTATTATTTTGATCAAGTCAATCTTAACTAGCCTAATTTATAGGGGGATTTAGAGCCCCGCTGTGTGTCTACATCTCTTGTATTAGCTACCCTAGTTTTAGGGGCTCTAAATCCCGTTTTGTGTCTCTACCATACAAGACCAGTTCACTTTAGTGTACAATCTCAGAACATATTTTTTGAGAAAATATTATTTTTGTCAAGTCAATCTTAACTAGCCTAGTATTGAGGGGGATTTGAGCCCCGTTGTGTGTCTACATCTCGTGTCTTAGGTAGCCTAGTTTTAGGGGCTCTAATTCCCGTTTGTGTCTCTACCATACAAGACCAGTTCACTTTAGTGTACAATCTCAGAAAATATTTTTTGAGAAAATATTATTTTTGTCAAGTCAATCTTAAATAGACCAGTTTTTAGGGGTATTTAGAGCCGCATTGTGTGTCTACATCTCGTGTCTTAGCTAGCCTAGTTTTAGGGGCTCTAAATCCCGTTTTGTGTCTCTACCATACAAGACCAGTTCACTTTAGTGTACAATCTCAGAAATTATTTTTTGAGAAAATATTATTTTTGTCAAGTCAATCTTAACTAGCCTAGTTTTTAGGGAGATTTGAGCCCCGTTGTGTGTCTACATCTCGTGTATTGGCTAGCCTAGTTTTAGGGGCTCTAAATCCCATTTTGTGTCTCTATCATACAAGACCAGTTCACTTTAGTGTACAATCTCAGAAAATATTTTTTGAGAAAATATGATTTTTGTCAAGTCAATCTTAACTAGCCCAGTTTTTAGGGGGATATAGAGCCCTGTTGTGTGTCTACATCTCGTGTCTTAGGTAGCCTAGTTTTAGGGGCTCTAATTCCCGTTTGTGTCTCTACCATACAAGACCAGTTCACTTTAGTGTACAATCTCAGAAAATATTTTTTGAGAAAATATTATTTTTGTCAAGTCAATCTTAAATAGACCAGTTTTTAGGGGTATTTAGAGCCGCATTGTGTGTCTACATCTCGTGTCTTAGCTAGCCTAGTTTTAGGGGCTCTAAATCCCGTTTTGTGTCTCTACCATACAAGACCAGTTCACTTTAGTGTACAATCTCAGAAAATATTTTTTGAGAAAATATTATTTTTGTCAAGTCAATCTTAACTAGCTTAGTTTTTAGGGGCAGTTGAGCCCCGTTGTGTGTCTACATCTCTTGTATTAGCTAGCCTAGTTTTAGGGGCTCTAAATCCCGTTGTGTGTCTCTACCATACAAGACCAGTTCACTTTAGTGTACAATCTCAGAAAATATTTTTTGAGAAAATATTATTTTTGTCAAGTCAATCTTAACTAGCCCAGTTTTTAGGGGATATAGAGCCCTGTTGTGTGTCTACATCTCATGTCTTAGCTAGCCTAGGTTTAGGGGCTCTAAATACCGTTTTGTGTATCTACCATACAAGACCAGTTCACTTTAGTGTACAATCTCAGAAAATATTTTTTGAGAAAATATTATTTTTGTCAAGTCAATCTTAACTAGCCTAGTTTTTAGGGGGATTTAAGCCCCCTTGTGAGTCTACATCTCGCGTCATAGCTAGCATAGTTTTTAGGGGGATTTAAGCCCCGTTGTGTGTCTACATCTCGTGTATTGGCTAGCCTAGTTGTAGGGGCTCTAAATCCCGTTTTGTGTCTCTACCATACAAGACCAGTTCACTTTAGTGTACAATCTCAGAAAATATTTTTTGAGAAAATATTATTTTTGTCAAGTCAATCTTAACTAGCCTAGTTTTTAGGGGGATTTAGAGCCCCGTTGTGTGTCTACATCTCGTGTCTTAGCTAGCCTAGTTTTAGGGGCTCTAATTCCCGTTTGTGTCTCTACCATACAAGACCAGTTCACTTTTGTGTACAATCTCAGAAAATATTTGTTGAGAAAATATTATTTTTGTCAAGTCAATCTTAACTAGCCTAGTTTTTTAGTGGGATTTAGAGCCCCGTTGTGTGTCTACATCTCGTGTCTTAGCTAGCCTAGTTTTAGGGGCTCTAAATCCTGTTTTGTGTCTCTACCATACAAGACCAGTTTACTTTAGTGTACAATCTCAGAAAATATTTGTTGAGAAAATATTATTTTTGTCAAGTCAATCTTAACTAGCCTAGTTTTTAGGGCGATTTAAGCCCCCTTGTGTGTCAATATCTCATGTCTTAGCTAGCCTAGTTTTTAGGGGGATTTAAGCCCCGTTGTGTGTCTACATCTCGTGTATTGGCTAGCCTAGTTTTAGGGGCTCTAAATCCCGTTTTGTGTCTCTACCATACAAGACCAGTTCACTTTAGTGTACAATCTCAAAAAATATTTTTTGAGAAAATATTATTTTTGTCAAGTCAATCTTAACTAGCCCAGTTTTTAGGGGGATTTAAAGCTCCGTTGTGTGTCTACATCTCGTGTCTTAGCTAGCCTAGTTTTAGGGGCTCTAAATCCCGTTTTGTGTCTATACCATACAAGACCAGTCACTTTAGTGTACAATCTCAGAAAATATTGTTTGAGAAAATATTATTTTTGTCAAGTCAATCCTAACTAGCCTAGTTTTTAGGGGGATTTGAGCCCCGTTGTATGTCTACATCTTGTGTATTGGCTAGCCTAGTTTTAGTGGCTCTAAATCCCGTTTTGTGTCTCTACCATACAAGACCAGTTCACTTTAGTGTACAATCTCAGAAAATATTTTTTGAGAAAATATTATTTTTGTCAAGTCAATCTTAACTAGCCTAGTTTTTAGGGGGATTTAGAGCCCCGTTGTGTGTCTACATCTCTTGTATTAGCTAGCCTAGTTTTAGGGGCTCTAAATCCCGTTTTTTGTCTCTACCATACAAGACCAGTTCACTTTAGTGTACTATCTCAGAAAATATGTTTTGAGAAAATATTATTTTTGTCAAGTCAATCTTAACTAGCCTAGTTTTTAGGGGTATTTAGATCCCTGTTGTGTGTCTACATCTCGTGTCTTAGCTAGCCTAGTTTTAGGGGCTCTAAATCCCGTTTTGTGTCTCTAC
>JBAKBP010033015.1:0-22406 GCA_037953745.1 Lithodes maja
CCAGGTGTCAATATTTTCCTGGCAAGCGGTAGCGAGCCAGCATATATATATATATATATATATTTGTTTTGACAGCAAGCTCAATTTGTAAATTTTTCGATAGAAAAATGTCTCCGGCGAAGCCGGATTTCTCCATACAATGCTGGCTCGCTATCGCTCGCCAGGAAGAAATCGACACCTGGATGGGGATAAACGTCTTAAAACAGTTGGCTGAATGGGACCGAATGAATACAAGCCAGGGAAAGAGAGAAAGATAAAAAAAAGGCCGGTGACCCCCTTAAGAGCTGAATAACATCGTCTCACAGTAGCCCGAATCCGGTTAAATAGGACGGTACTGAAAGGGTTAAGTACACCGCCAGAGCCAAACACGTCATTGAGGCGGTTCGTATGCATAATTCAACCCTCCCCCCCCACACCTTGCATATGGCACCCCTTTAGAAGTGACATATGAATAGGCAATGAGAGAGAGAGAGAGAGAGAGAGAGAGAGAGAGAGAGAGAGAGAGAGAGAGAGAGAGAGAGAGAGAGAGAGAGAGAGAGTGAGTGAGTGAGTGAGTGAGTGAGTGAGTGAGAGAGAGAAAGTGTGTGTTTTTTTTTAAAGCTGATGGAGGTCTAGGGAGGATGCTATATAAAACAAATTATAGAAAGATCAATACACAAGCAAATAAATTAGACCATCCCCCATTAATTCTGGCTATCACTAAACGATGTGTGTCCCTTTTGGAAGCCCCGGTAGGCATCAAAGGGGTAAATAATCATCCCAGTCATCCCTCCGACGCACACACTACCTTCCTAAGCTGAATAAAATCGTCTACCCATGGCCTAATACAAAGCAAGGGTTAACGCGTCTCTCTCTCTCTCTCTCTCTCTCTCTCTCTCTCTCTCTCTCTCTCTCTCTCTCTCTCTCTCTCTACTAGGTTATAAAAATTAGCAGAAGAGAGGCCATTTTGTTTTAATTAATTTTAGACACGGGGACGTTCTTAACCCCTTCTGTACCGGCGACATTTTTCTCATTGTATTCTAGCTGTATTAAGACGATGTTGTGCAGTTGAAGAAGGATCTGTGGTAGTAGAAAGGGTTAAGTGAGATAGTTGGAAGCCTGTTACTTGCCTAAGGCCTTTTTCAAACTGAATATAATCGTCTAAATATAGCTAAAATATAATACAAAAGACGTCTCCGGTACAGAAGGGGTTAAGGGATCTCAGCTTCAATCGGAAGAGGACAACCAAACTCGTCATAAAAATCACTCGCCAGGAAAAAATGGACACCTAAATGGTACAAAAGGTCTTGTACTGACACAGAAATGGGGCGAAAGGTAATACAATTGCCAAACTAATGGGGCAAACGCCTTAAGATCTCAAAACTAATGGGGCTAAACATGAGGGAGAAGGGGGGTCCATAAAAAGAAACTACCTCCCCCTTAGTTATATAATAATATATATAATTAATTAATCGGAAGAGGACAACCATACTCGTAATAAAAATCATAATTATTTTCATATTGGAAGACGTTTCGACACATGTTCATACCATCATCAGTAATCTGTGAACTATTTTAATAATTTCCATATTGAAATTTAATCAATACAAAATATGGATGCTACTTGCGAATTAACCCATACAGTACCAGGGACATCCTTGTAATCATATTCTGGCCACTATTAGACGATTTTATGCAGCTTAGGAAGGACATATAGCAATAATAAGGCTTCAAACTATCTCAACCAACCCTTTGACCCACCACAGATTCTTCCCAAGCTGCATACTATCGTCTAAATATAGCTAGAATTAAATATAACACTCGTCGCTGGTACCGAAAGGGTTAACAGTACCTAAACTATACTAAATATAAACAAAATGCGAAAAAATAGTGTATAAAATCCGAAGATACTAAGATATGCTGAGATAAATGTTGAAATGTCTATCATGGAACTCTCGAAAGGGTAAATCTAGTTTAAAATAGAGTTCAATGACACTTATTTCAGCATTTCTTAGTGTCTTCGGATTTTCCACACTATATTGTTTGCGCAGTCTTTTGTATTAACCCCTTCTGTACCGCGACGTCTTCTTAATTTTACTCCAGCTATACTTAGACGATTGTGGGCAGTTTAAGAAGGATCTGTGGTGGTAAAAATGGTTTAAGTGAGATACAGTAGTTCGAAACTTGTTAATTGTTGTGGAAGCCCTCAGGAAACTGAATACAATCCTCTAATAGTAACCAGAATCAAGTTACAAGGACGTCACCGGTACCGAAGGGGTTAAGTATAGTGTTTAGGTATTGTTAAGGGGGGTGACCTGTTTTTGTTCTGTCATTTTCTATCTTTCTCTGGCTTGTATCCATTTGGCCCCATTCAGCCTACTGTTTTAAGACGTTTATCCCCATCCAGGTGTCAATTTCTTACTGGTGAGCGGTAGCGAGCCAGCATATTTTTGTTGTTGTTGTTAGACAGCAGGCTAAATTTGCACATTTTTCGATAGAAAATGTCTCCGGCGAAGCCGCATTTTTTCATATCATGCTGGCTCGCTATCGCTCGCCAGGAAGAAATCGACACCTACTGTAGATGGGGATAAACGTCTTAAATAGTTGGCTGAATGGGGCCGAATGGTTACAAGCCAGAGAAAGAGAGAAAAGGACAGAAAACAAAAAACAGGTCACCTCCCTTAATTCGCAAGTAGCATCCATATTTTGTATATTAAATTTCAGTATGTAAATTATTGTTCACAGATTACTGAGGATGGCATGAAAATGAAAATAATAATATTAATAATATAAATTAAAAAAAAAAAAAAAAAAAAAAAAAAGGAAAAAGTACATACATAGTAGAGGTATTGTTAAAAGGGGAGATTTCCACTTGAGGGATTTTTTTCTGGACCCCTTTCTCTCTCATGTTTAGCCCCATTGCTTTTTGGATTTTAAGACGCTCGCCCCCTTTAGTTTAGCGATTTTAAGAACTTTCGCCCCATTTCTGTCAATTTTAAGAACTTTCGTGCCATTTAGGTGTAGATTTTTTCCTGGCGAGCGATAGCGAGCCTCTAATTTGAGTGGAACCGGTCTTCGGCCGGGCCATTTTTCTACCAAAAAATTTACACATTTATCTTGAAAGGGGGTGTAGGGGGTGTAATTTTAAGCTTGATGGAGTTCTAGGAAAGAAACTAAATACCTCCCCTTAATTCGCAAGTAGCATCCTTATATGTAAATTATTGTTCACAGATTTCTGATGATGGCATGACAATACTGATGATGGCATGACAATACTGATGATGGCATGACAATACTGATGATGGCATGACAATACTGATGATGGCATGACAATACTGATGATGGCATGACAATACTGATGATGGCATGACAATACTGATGATGGCATGACAATACTGATGATGGCATGACAATACTGATGATGGCATGACAATACTGATGATGGCATGACAATACTGATGATGGCATGACAATACTGATGATGGCATGACAATACTGATGATGGCATGACAATACTGATGATGGCATGACAATACTGATGATGGCATGACAATACTGATGATGGCATGACAATACTGATGATGGCATGACAATACTGATGATGGCATGACAATACTGATGATGGCATGACAATACTGATGATGGCATGACAATACTGATGATGGCATGACAATACTGATGATGGCATGACAATACTGATGATGGCATGACAATACTGATGATGGCATGACAATACTGATGATGGCATGACAATACTGATGATGGCATGACAATACTGATGATGGCATGACAATACTGATGATGGCATGACAATACTGATGATGGCATGACAATACTGATGATGGCATGACAATACTGATGATGGCATGACAATACTGATGATGGCATGACAATACTGATGATGGCATGACAATACTGATGATGGCATGACAATACTGATGATGGCATGACAATACTGATGATGGCATGACAATACTGATGATGGCATGACAATACTGATGATGGCATGACAATACTGATGATGGCATGACAATACTGATGATGGCATGACAATACTGATGATGGCATGACAATACTGATGATGGCATGACAATACTGATGATGGCATGACAATACTGATGATGGCATGACAATACTGATGATGGCATGACAATACTGATGATGGCATGACAATACTGATGATGGCATGACAATACTGATGATGGCATGACAATACTGATGATGGCATGACAATACTGATGATGGCATGACAATACTGATGATGGCATGACAATACTGATGATGGCATGACAATACTGATGATGGCATGACAATACTGATGATGGCATGACAATACTGATGATGGCATGACAATACTGATGATGGCATGACAATACTGATGATGGCATGACAATACTGATGATGGCATGACAATACTGATGATGGCATGACAATACTGATGATGGCATGACAATACTGATGATGGCATGACAATACTGATGATGGCATGACAATACTGATGATGGCATGACAATACTGATGATGGCATGACAATACTGATGATGGCATGACAATACTGATGATGGCATGACAATACTGATGATGGCATGACAATACTGATGATGGCATGACAATACTGATGATGGCATGACAATACTGATGATGGCATGACAATACTGATGATGGCATGACAATACTGATGATGGCATGACAATACTGATGATGGCATGACAATACTGATGATGGCATGACAATACTGATGATGGCATGACAATACTGATGATGGCATGACAATACTGATGATGGCATGACAATACTGATGATGGCATGACAATACTGATGATGGCATGACAATACTGATGATGGCATGACAATACTGATGATGGCATGACAATACTGATGATGGCATGACAATACTGATGATGGCATGACAATACTGATGATGGCATGACAATACTGATGATGGCATGACAATACTGATGATGGCATGACAATACTGATGATGGCATGACAATACTGATGATGGCATGACAATACTGATGATGGCATGACAATACTGATGATGGCATGACAATACTGATGATGGCATGACAATACTGATGATGGCATGACAATACTGATGATGGCATGACAATACTGATGATGGCATGACAATACTGATGATGGCATGACAATACTGATGATGGCATGACAATACTGATGATGGCATGACAATACTGATGATGGCATGACAATACTGATGATGGCATGACAATACTGATGATGGCATGACAATACTGATGATGTTATGAAAATACTGTGTGTCCAAACGTCTTCCAATACGAAAATAAAGATGATTTTTGTTATCACGAGTTTTTGGTTGTCGTCTTCCTATTAATTAATTCTATGTATTATTATGTCATTAAGGGGGAGGTAGTATATTTTTAAGGGCCCCCCTTCTCCCTCATGGTTAGCCCCATTAGTTTAGGGACCATAAGACGTTCGCCCCATTAGTTTGGCGATTGTATTACCTTTCGCCTCATATGTCAGTATTAAGACCTTTCGTGCCATTTAGGTGTCCATTTTTTCCTGGCGAGCGATAGCGAGCCTGTAATTTTGGAAGAACCGGCCTTCGCCCCTGGACATTTTTTCTACCGAAAATGGTACAAACTAATGTCGAAGAAGGGTGTTGAGGATATTTTTAAAAGCTTGATGGAGGCCTAGGGAGGAAACTAAAATAATAAATAAATAAATAAATAAACAAATAAATAATATATATAAATAAATGATTTAAATAAACAAAAATAACTAAATAAATACATTAATAAATAAATAAATAAATAAATAAATACACCAATAAACCCACCGTACCCCCTTACAACACCCGTGTCTGTGTCCCTATGATGCAACGATCAGGAGAAGACAGGCCATCATTATGTTATTATTCATTCTATATAATATTACGTAATTATAGAAGATATAATTATAGACCAAGGAAGACGTGTGTGTGTGTGTGTGTGTGGGCGGGGGGGGGGGGGGGGGGTATCCAGACCTAAGAATGTCCGCAGCTTAAGGGGACGTTTTTTCTGGACCCCCTTCCCCCTCATGCTTACCCCCCATTAGTTTTGATATTTCAAGACATTCGCCCTATTAGTTTAGTGATTTTAAACCCTTTTGCCCCATTTTTGTATACACTTTTAGACTTTTTGTGCCATCTAGTTGTCGATTGTTTAATAGAAATCGGCCTTCGGCACGGACATATTATTTCTACCGAAACATTTACAAATCTATCTCGCAGGGGGGTCTTGGGGATACAGATGCCCGTGAGACGAGATGGGTTTGATGTGAAAGGAGCATGCCTTGTGTGGGCCGACTCCCGTTTTCTTATGTTCTTCTACCTGTTTACGGGAGAAAAAAAAAAAACTCGTTTACGGTAAAAATGTCCTCCTCTCCAGTCACGCCGAGAACAGCCTCAGTCATGTATTTATGAAAATAGGGGAAGTCCATGTTACCCAACCCACCTCAGATCAGGCAATAGGCACGCTCACATAGGTGGACCTGGTGTTCGAGTCACTGTTTGGTTGATTTTTTTTATTTAATATTTTGTTTTAGCTTCCTCCCTAGACCTCCATCAAGCTTTAAAAAACACCCCCTAGACCCCCCTTTAAGATAAATTTGTACATTTTTCGGTAGAAAAATGTCCCGGCCGAGGGCCGGTTCCTCTTAAAATTACTGGCTCGCTATCGCTCGCCAGGATAAAATCGACACCTCTTATAATATCAAAACTAATGGGGTTAAACATGAGGAAGAAGTGGGACTAGAAAAGTGGCCCACCTCCCCTTAACCCATGCCCTTAGATCAGGAACCCTATATACAAACAGGCACAGGCAATGGGCGAGCTCACATCGGCGGATCTGGTGTTCGAGTCATGGCTGGCTTAACCCCTTGAGGATTAGGACGCGTTATGACAGTATAACTCTCTCCCTCAATCTGTCTTTCCCTCATCCTATGACTTAAACTGCTTCAAGCCCCGTGTGTCCAGACATATTGACTCTAACGTACCTTGAAAATGGCTCTGTCACTCGTTCAATTTTAGGGAGACACTTGTTACAGGCAGCGTTTCCTTTTGTCTCCTTCATTCACATGGGCAAAAATCTCAGAGGCATATACTTAGCATTCAAAAACAGCATACTTGAGGGATGTGGTAGGGTATATCAAGCATTCTCAGTATACTCCGAGGCATATATACTTGGCATTCAGAAGCAGCATATCCCGAGCATTATAGCACAGCATATACCCAGTGTGGAGAATTGGGAAGGGCAGGGGAGGAGTATAATTTATAGGTAGGTACGGAGAGTGTGAAATTTAGCCGGAGGATGAAGAATGAGAGAGAGAGAGAGAGAGAGAGAGAGAGAGAGAGAGAGAGAGAGAGAGAGAGAGAGAGAGAGAGAGAGAGAGAGAGAGAGAACAAAACAAGAACCCCTGGACCTGTCAAGGGGTTGAGGCAATGTATAGAGAAGGCATTGGCTGAGGAGCAGTGGGGACGAGGGGGGGGGGGGGGGGGGGGGCAAGTGGCTTCGGGTAAAATATAGGGTAATATATACGAAAGGAAAATGGCAACATCTGGCCTGGAAGAGAAGTAAACTATACGGTGTGTATATATATATATATATATACACATATATATCCATTCAGTGCCGTTGACATCCTTTTTATTACATTCTGGCAACTATTAAATGATTTTAATTAGGTAAGGATGGACAGCTACCCATTAAAATGTTAGCCTATCTCAATTAATCCTTTTAGCCATCATATATCTTTCCTAAACTATATAAAATCATCTAAATGTAACTGAAATTAAATTTAAAAAAACTAAACTAAACGTTGTTGAAAGGCTTAAGGTCTGAACTGGAAGACAGTAGACTATTGCACGTCCAAACACAGGAGGACGTGACAGGCTGGGGGGCGGGATCATGTTGGGGGGGAAGGGGGGGTGACAGACAGGTCATCTATAAACACAATACATGTCAGCGATTTTGCGGCAGTACACACGACAGCTATAGTCTATTCGCTGTACGTAGGCGAGAAATCATAACCTCTGTCCGGTTTCTCAAAAAGGGCTAGAGCAAATTGGCTGTAAATTTCCACATCTATTACTTGACTGACTCTTCCCAAATGGTAGCCATATTAGCCCGATTACTCTAGTAGTTTTTGAGTTACAGAGGTTAGAGCAAATTGGCTGTAAATTTCCACATTTATTACTTGACTGACTCTTCCCAAATGGTAGATATATTAGCTCGATTACTCTAGTCGTTTTTGAGTTACAGAGGTTAGAGGTCATGATTTCTTGTCTACTTACACAGCGAATAAACTATAGTACCGGAAATTCTCGATGAGCTAGTATTTTTTTCTGGTAATAGTTTGTGTATGTGGCAACACAGTTAGTGATCGACCTAACCTAACTTAAGGGGGGTGACCTGCTTTTTGTTATTTCTGTCCTTTTCTCTTTCTCTGGCTTGTATCCATTCGGCCCCATTCAGCCAACTATTTTAAGACGTTCATCCCCATCTAGGTGTCGATTTTTTCCTGGCGAGTGATAGCGAGCCAGCATTATATAAAGAAATCCGGCTTCACCGGAGAAATTTTTCTATCGAAAAATGTACAAATTTAGCCTGCTGTCAAACAAAAATAAAAAATATGCTGGCTCGCTACCGCTCACCAGTAAGAAATTGACACCTAGATGGGGATAAACGTCTTAAAACAGTAGGCTGAATGGGGCCAAATGGATACAAGCCAGAGAAAGATAGAAATGGACAGAACAAAAACAGGTCACCCCCCTTAACCTAACTTAGAGGGAGGTTTGCTTTATTTTCTGGACCCCCTTCTCCCTCATGTTTAGCCTCATTAGTTTGGCGATTTTAAGACCTTTTGTGCCATTGAGGTATAGTTATTTTTTCCTGGCGAGCGATAGCGAGCCTGTAATTTATGAGGAACCAGCGTTTGGCCAGGACATTTTTCTACCGAGAAATGTACAAAATGATCTCGAAGAGTGATCTTGGGGATATTTTGTTCAGCTTGATGGAGGTCTTGGGAGGAAACTAAAAATATTAACTAAATAAATGAACAACTAAATATATATATATACAAATCTCTCTCAACCAAAACTAGCCTAGCCTAACTTAACCCTAGCCTAACTTGGCCTAGCCTAAACTAATATAATCTATCTATCTATCTATCTATCTATCTATCTATATATATGCTCAGGCCCAATCCCCATTTTTCCAATTTTTATGTTTATTTTCTATTTTATTATTTTTGTTTCTTATTCTAGTCTCTAACCTCTAGCGTAACTTAACCGAACCTAGGCGTGTTTCTTTGCATAGTTATTCATCTGTTTATTATTTTCTTAGTGTCCTCCCTAGACCTCTACTAAGCTTAATAAACATCCCCAAGACCCTCCTGGAAGATGTGTGTGTGTACATTCTTCGATAGACAAATGTCGGCTGGTTACTACAGTAATACAGGCTTGCTATCGCTCGCCAGGAAAAAAACGACACCTATATTGCACGAAATGTCTTAATATTGACACAAAATGGGGCGAAAGGTCTTATAATGCCAAACTAAAGGGGCAACGTCTTAAAATATCATAACTCGTGGGGCTAAACATGAAGGAAAAGGGGGTCCAGAAAAAACCAACGGCCTTCTCCTTACCGTAGCTTCCCCTAACTCACCAGCCTAGCATTATACTGTACACTATACCCTATTCCAAGTAAATAGGCCAAGACTGTTGAACGTTAACCCCTTCTGTACCGGCGACGTCTATTAAAGTATATTCTAGCTATATATAGACGGCTTTGTGCAGTGTAACCCTTTGAGTACCAGCGACGTGTGTTATATTATATTCTAGCTGTGTGTAGACGATAGTATGCAGCTTAGGAAGGATCTGTGGTAGTTCATAGGGTTGGTGAAGATAGTTTGAAGCCGAATTATTGCCTGGTGTCCTTCCTAAGCTGTATAAAATCGTCTAATAGTTGCCAGAATATGATATAAAGCACGTCCCTGGTATTGTATGGGTTAAGAAGGGGATTGGGGTGGTAGCAGGATAACAGGTGACAGGTGTAAGTTAAGTAAGCAAGGAGAGTTAGGGTAAGGAATGAGTAAGCAAGAGAAAGAACAGAGCAGGGATGGAGGTAGGAGTGAGTTAGAAGGGAGCAGGGGGGAGAGCAAGGACACAATAGGGATAGGGGTAGTAGGGAGGGGGAAGGGGTTAAGATTACAATAGGTGGTAGTGTAAGTTAAGGTAAGTATGAGGGAAGGGAAGGGAAGGAGTGTGAGTAACAGAACTGCTGATGTTATCTTAAAACTTTACTTGTCATTAGTGAGACCCCATATGGATTTATGCTGTTCAATTTTGGTGTCCTTATTACAGAATGGACATAGATTCATTGGAGAGAGTACAACGTAGAATGACAAAATGATCCATAAAATTAGAAATCTTCCGTATAAAGAAAGGTTGAAGAAATTAGGCTTACATTCGTTAGAGAGACGCAGAGTTAGAGGGGATATGATAGAGGTGTTCAAGTGGGTTAGTGGGATTAACAAAGGGGACATGACAAATGTACTAAAGCTCAGTGATAGCGAAAGAACTCGTACCAATGGTTTCAAATTAGATAAATTTCGTTTCTGAAAAGATATAGGCAAATATTGGTTTGGTAACAGAGTTGTAGATGGGTGGAATGGACTACCAAGTGCTATATGGGATTAAAAACGATAGGGAGCTTTAAGATAAAATTGGATAAGCATATGGACGAGAAGGGTTGGGTGTGAAGGGGGATCAGCAGGGTTGGGCCAATCAGCGCTCTGCAGACCCCCGTAATCCTGCGTTAATCTCTAACCGTTTTGGTAAGATGATCCTCAGGGTATATAGAGTGTTGAGCCTATAAATTGGGCTTTGTAATTGGGATTGTGTGGGACAGGGATCTGCCTTGCTTAGGCCAATCGGCTTTCTGCAGACTCCCATTTTCTTATGTTCTTATGTTAAGGGTAGGGTAGGGCTAGGGGTAGGTTAAGAAAGGGATGATTGGGGCCTGTACTAAAGGAGTAAGCGTGAGAGCAAGGGCAAATTAGGGGTAGGGTAGGGTAGGTTTGGAAGAGGTTAGATTAAGATAGGAAGGGATGATAGGAGCTTGTAAGAAAGGAGCAGGAGAGAGAGCAAGGACAGAGCAGGGGTAGGGGTATGGTAGGGTAGGCTAGGGGGGGAGGGGGGTAGCTATGGGTAGGTTAGGGAAGGGATGATAGGGGCCTGTAAGAAAAGGAGTAAGAAAGAGCAAGGACAGAGCAGGGGTAGGGTAATGATATGGTAGGCTAGGAAGGCATGGGGGTAGAAGCCAGGGTAGGTTAGGGGGTAGGGTAGGTTAAGGAAGGGATGATAGGGGAATGTAAGAAAGGAGCAGGAGAGAGAGCAAGGGCAGAGCAGGGGTAGGGGTATGGTAGGGTAGGCTAGGGAGGAGGGGGGTAGCTATGGGTAGGTTAGGGGTAGGGTAGGTTAAGGAAGGGATGAATAGGGGAATGTAAGAAAGGAGCAGGAGAGAGAGCAAGGGCAGAGCAGGGGTAGGGTAGGGTTAGGGGGGCAGGGGGATGGTAGGGGTGGGGTAGGTATGGGTAGGTTAAGGAAGGGATGGATAGGGGGCCTGCAAGAAAGGAGCAGGAGTGAGCAAGGACAGAGCAGGGGTAGGGGTATGGTAGGGTAGGTTAGGGGGGCAGGGGGGGTATGGTAGGGTAGGTTAGGGGGGGTAGGGGGGCAGAGGGGTTATAGTGGGGACAACAGGTGGCAGGTGCGTAACACAGGCAGGCCGCACGCTAGCCCTGGGGGGACACTACCAACACTGCTTATATACGGTGTGTGTGTGTGTGTGTGTGTGTGTGTGTGTGTGTGTGTGTGTGTGTGTGACAGAAATGTGTCTCGTTTAATCATCTCAGTACGGATGTGATTTGAGGCATATATTCTGGCTACCATTATATATTTGAGGCATATATTCTGGCTACCATTATATATTATTATGTTCCTTCCAACAACCAACTATACTCTTAAAATCGATTAATGAAATTTACAAACACATGTGGCAGTCCGTGGATTCGAATCCAGGATGCTCACACCGAAAATCAACACCTTATGCATCGCACCACGAAGACAGTTAAAGAATGAGGTGGACACTGCCTACGATTTATTATGCAACTTCGAATCCTGCATATCAATCTAAGCATGTACACACATCCCAACTGCAACTCACGTAGGCTATGCATATGTGAATGGAAAGAGCAATTAATGGGGCCTTAACCACTAGGGAAGTCCTCTCGATAAATTACCCCTGAACCAATATCAATTATTATGTTCCTTCCAAACAACCAACTATACTCCTAAAATCGATTAATGAAATTTACAAACACATGTGGCAGTCCGTGGATTCGAATCCAGGATGCTCACACCGAAAATCAACACCTTATGCATCGCACCACGAAGACAGTTAAAGAATGGTGGACACTGCCTACGATTTATTATGCAACTTCGAATCCTGCATATCAATCTAAGCATGTACACACATCCCAACTGCAACTCACGTAGGCTATGCATATGTGAATGGAAAGAGCAATTAATGGGGCCTTAACCACTAGGGAAGTCCTCTCGATAAATTACCCCTGAACCAATATCAATTATTATGTTCCTTCCAACAACCAACTATACTCCTAAAATCGATTAATGAAATTTACAAACACATGTGGTGTCCGTGGATTCGAATCCAGGATGCTCACACCGAAAATCAACACCTTATGCATCGCACACGAAGACAGTTAAAGAATGGTGGACACTGCCTACGATTTATTATGCAACTTCGAATCCTGCATATCAATCTAAGCATGTACACACATCCCAACTGCACTCACGTAGGCTATGCATATGTGAATGGAAAGAGCAATTAATGGGGCCTTAACCACTAGGGAAGTCCTCTCGATAAATTACCCCTGAACCAATATCAATTATTATGTTCCTTCCAACAACCAACTATACTCCTAAAATCGATTAATGAAATTTTACAAACACATGTGATTTGATTAAAGACGAAAATCTAGCTTTCAAGCTTAGCCAAGAGGAAATAAAGTCAAGTAAGGGGAAAAGGGAGGAAGTTGATGAAAAATTGTATTCATGGCAGGTTGTTAAAAAATACGGTGGGAAAGTCACACTCAAGAAGCAGGATAGTAGAATAGGTATGAGTGTGACAAATACATGCCTCCTTTGCGAGACGAATGTGAGGGAAAAGATAGTCAGGATAAGGGAGGGATAACCGAAGTGCCCTGCCGCCGACTCAGCTCCAACCTCTGACGCTGTGCTACCTACCACCACCACTACCACCACAAAGGGAGCTTCTGCCACCACCAGGGGTTCTCCAACTGCAGCTGCTGGATCCTCCCGAGGGAAAGGTAAGTCTGTGTCCAGAGAAGGTAAGTCTGTGTCGATTGTGGGCGACTCCATGGTAAGACATTTAGTTAGGGCTACCCGCACTAAACTTAGGAAGGTTGTGTGTCTGCCTGGCCATGGAGTTGGGAGGGTTTTAGAGAAGATGGACCACATCTTGGAAGATAGTGGAGATAACCCCATTATCTGTCTCAGTGCCGGGAGTAACGATGTTGGTAAGGGTAGAAGTGAGGAACTGCTACAGCAGTATCGGGATGTGTTAGATAAAGTTAGGATGAAGGGAGGGATCCCTGTAGTACATTGAATCCTACCCAGAAGAGGAGTTCCCAAGGAATGGACATCCAGGGCGATTGGTGTCAATTGCCGTTTGGAGAAATATTGCAAAGAAAAAGCAATACCATTCATTGATAACTGGGATAGTTTCTATGGGAGAGATGGGATGTACGCAAGGGATGGGGTTCATCTTTCACGGTTAGGGGTTTCTACATTAGCTAGTTCTTTAGATAGGGTGGTTGTGGGGTTTTGAACAGAAATATTGAGAGTGTGAATGAGAGGTTAAATGGAACAATTTTAGCGTCAGGCGAAAGCGATAAGGATATTCAGTCTCATGCTAAAAATGATGACTATAATGCAAATGATAGTAGTGATGGTGCAACGGAAGATGGAAATGTCGTTAGAAATAAAGGTAAATTAGGTATAAAGAAAAGAAGTAAATTGAGAGTATATTACACAAACTGTAGGAGTCTATGTAACAAAATGAACGAACTTAGAGCCCTTGTTAGCAAAGAAAATATAGACATAATAGCGCTAACTGAAACGTGGATTAATACAGAAACCAGGCATTTTTTAGCAGAATTTGATATACCAGGATATAGTTTGTTTAAATATGACCGAACAAGTAAGAGGGGTGGCGGTATAGCAGTATTTGTCAGGAGTACATTAAAAAGCTGTATTAAATCAGGTATTAGACTAAATAACGATAATGAAAGTGTTTGGGTAGAGGTTAACGAAGGTAGTGAGACCATAGTTATTGGAGTTATGTATAGACCGCCAAATATGAGTAGAAATGACGGAACGTCATTATGGGAGGAAATTAAAATGGCATCAAGGTTTAGCAATGTGTGCATTATGGGGGATTTTAATTTTCCGAATATAGATTGGCAGCATCAAATAGGAGACTCTGATTCTGAGGAGTTTATAGAGGTAGTACAAGATAGTTTTTTATTTCAATTCATAGATACGCCGACTAGAGGTAATAATATTCTCGATTTAGTTTTCAGTAACAATGAACATATGGTAAATAATGTAGAGATAGGGGACCACCTAGGAAATAGTGACCACAATTCTGTGTATTTTAATATACAATGGAAAGGTAATACCAGAGAGAATACAACATTAATACCTGACTTTAGAAAAGCCAATTATGGTGGGTTAAGAAGAGCCCTATTAGCTGACCCTATGGTCAAAAAATTAAGTCGATCCAGGTGTCCAAATGAGTGTACCCCTTCTCAGGCACCTGTCATCTTAAGTCAGGAAGAGACGTCAACCTTGGTAGATACATACGATAATTTTATCAAGTCAGTATTCAATGCACAAAATAAATACATCCCCAAAAGAAAATTTAGATCAACACAGAACCAACCCAAATGGATGAATAATAGACTATTAGATCTTCTAGGACAAAAGAGAGGAATATATAGAAAAATTAGGAAAGGCGAAATTCACCTACTTGCTTACTATCAGAATCTATCAAGACAGGTCAAAAAGGATATTAGGAAAGAAAACAAAAATTATGAAATTAAGGTTGCCAATGACTCAAAAAATAATCCTAAAGCTTTTTACCAACTATATAAATCAAAGGTGTTACGACCGGGCACTCGGGTACACTAGGGCTCTTACACAGGACTCGAGTATGGCTCGCTGCCACAACGGAAACACACGATCCCAACCCCAGAGTACTGCCAGCCGAACAAAAAACGCCACTACCCTCCAGAGTTCTATCTGCTATAACGGGGTATACAAGAACTCGGTACTAGCGTTTCACACAACAGACTAGTAGCAAGACGGGAGTTATCTAGTCTGGTCAACAATCAAACAAAGAAGAAAGTACTACAACACTAAAGAATAGTGTTGGCCGAAGCCGAAGTAATCCACCCTTGAACTAAGAACTTAAGAAGTCCTCCACCCTCTACTTCGGATCGGCACTATTACGTTACGTTAAACAATAGTCCTCGAGCATCAAGCAAGGAATCTTCTGATAAGTTAGATGCTTCTCGAATACTCATAAGAAGTAAGTATCGGATTTTGAACAGCAATTTAATGAATAACTCACTGGTAATTAAAGGCTTTAAATTGACATAAGAAGAATTATAAGAATAAGCAATAGGATATGGCAAACATTAAGAAGAAGTACTCCGACAATGCACTGGCAATAGCCTACTAAGATTGTGCTCGTGGGCCACTAATCTCTGAAGTAGCTAAGCGTGCCACACATGAAATCAATAGTGCTTAAACAATAATATACATAAGGAGAAGCTTCAATACTATGCTGTATCTGCTGGTCGAGCAAAGTCTAGCTGGGATATCTAAGGTTAAGAGACAATGGCTGAGCAAGCGGCTCGTAGCCTAGCGAGGTCCTTAAGACTGTGCGGCCAAATTACGGTAATTGACGGGATGCTCTCTTGAGAGATCCAGATCACTTGTATCTGGTTCTCTCCTGGCGATCCTCTCAAAGTCAAGCAAATGAGATAGCACAGTGTTGGGTGGCACAGGCAAAAGCCCTCACTCGCAACACAGTGCTAAACTCCCACGGTACACAGTCAGAAAGACCACCTAGGCGTTCCACGTCTCCGTTGCAATTGTACTGGTTCAACCGCAACCTAGTACTCATAGGAAATCACAACTCAGAAACCCTATCCCAGTCTAGCATTGCCTAAACCAGCAGAAAACAGGAACATGAATAATCGCACACAGGGAAATGCATATACGAGTGCAACAAACATCAATCAATCCTATTCTAGTTAACCCTTCCAAAAATAGGCTATCTAACAGGCACTTATCTCGTGAGAACTCAAGCGATAATACTTTGGCTGACTAAATCTGCACCAAAGGGGTCATGGAGGTTAAACAGGGACGAGAAGAGAAGAAGATAGGCTGTTCAGAGAGTAGAGAAAGTTCACATCAGTCGGAAGAATATGGATAGTTGCAAGGGATATGAGAAGTCGCTTTGCCTGATGAGTTCTGAAGAATTGTGGCGAGGACCTCTCCTTTTTATACTCGGCCCTCTAGCGGCATATCTCAAACTACTTAAGGACCGCCCACTGGCAATCATGACGTCATATTCTCTCTCAATCTGGGATCGACAAAGGATTTCCCACGCTCTGAGAGGGAGGAAGGGAGGAGGGAATTAGGCCTATCTGCCCGCGTGGCGCACTCACTGGTCCCCGTTACGTAACTCTCTCTCTCATCATTGTATATAAGTCCCACACACAATACTTATATCTAATGATATAAAATAGAACTCGTTGACTTAGAAGAAAACAAAATACATATTTATAATACTTATAGTACAACGGCTCACATAAACTAAGTTAGGAAACTCTACACAGACTACAGCCAAAGTTCCTGCCCTGACGATCCTAGCGAGAGTGGGGCCTGACTGGGCGTTCTGTACAGCATGCTCATACTCGACATGCGTCACACCTCCCCCAAGATTTTACTTGCTCAACCCTGAGCTAAAATCTGATATACAGAACCCCATCAAACCCCTCACACCCAGCGACCGCATGGCACTAGAACAACGCTGAGTTTATCACTAAAACACATCTTATAAAAAAAAAAATTCACATTTCATAACTCCTCCCAACAATAGTAAAAGACATAATATCATGCTCCCAGAGCGAGCTTACAGCAGCTCCGCCGTTTGATAGTTCGTGGACTACTCAAACACTATAGGCTATGACAAACTTATACAATTATCTATATCAAAAAGAAAGAGTTTTTATATGATTTTTATATTTTAATATGTTTTTTTCCGGCTGCACTATAAGGGCAGCCTATTTTCTTCTATACCAAACGCTCAACAATCCTGCTTTACGACCCAATACGCTGGGCTACAACCGCGAGCCAACAAGCACCAAGCGCAAAATACTACTCAAACCAAAGCAGGAGGCTACCCGTGTGTCAATCTACCCAGGATCATATACCCCCGAACGACCACATGCAACCTCGTTGTCACAACCGGCAATATGGCTTATGTCCAGGTTATATACCAATAACCTTAGTGACCACCTGGTCAGCCTCATATTCCGATTGTGAAACTGGTCCAAGATCTCGAGAGGGTAATGATCTGGGTAAACTACACCGACCGGACCATAGGCTGGAACATAGATCTCGAAATGCCCCAGCGCATCATTGTCCTTTTCACTTTCATTCATCAGGCTCTGACACGTTGCTGGTGCATTCTTAAGTCCGTCAGGCATAACATTGCACTGGTAGGTACTCCCGTCCACAACAAAACCACATACCTCTTTAGCACGCTCGGACAAAGTTACAAGCAACGACCACTCACGACATTCCTTATCCCTCAGACCCTTCGTCCACACGTAATCCAGCTCTGCTTGCACCATAGGCTGTCGAGCAGGATTTATACGGTAGGGAATTAAACTGAGCCTTGCACTATCTCCAGCCTGCATGTCGGATTCTACCCCGTACATCAGGCCTGGAGAAGCAACAAACATGCGAAAGTACTGCCATAGCCTAATAAACAACTGCCTTGCACTGTCTCCACGAACAACATGCCTAGTGCCCTCCCACAACCCAGCCGAGACCGCAGCTTCTAACCTGTAGTCTCCCTCCTTCTCCACCTTCGTCCCTAGAACAGCCAGGTCATGAGAGGGACAATCAGTACCACCTGTGCAGTCACTCCCACAGTTCATTATTGCTAAGGCTTCCCCGCCGATACCGTACATGCGCACCCCCGCATTCCTTGTGACGACATCTGCCTGCTCAGCATCACCGCTTTTAGAGACATGGCCAGATACAGTCGGTCTATGGTAGGGCTGTTGCATTAAACTAGAGCAGCATTGGGAGGCTATGTGACGACCGGGCACATCCACTCCACAGCCAACCTCACCAATCTGCTCAATGTCCTCCTTTTGACCACCACCCTTGGCAGCCATGGGTCGACCCTGACCTGGCAACCATGCCAAAGCCTCGTCGCCCACCTTGAACCACCGAAACAACGAGGCTAACGGTCTTTCAACATTCACGTGACCTGCCCGTGGAACATCTTGCACCGCCCGAGTTGTGAGACTCAGGGGCTCGGCACGACCAGTGGGGTATGAACCGAGCTGGTGCTGGAGTGCTGCACACTGCTGCTCAGGCAGGTGCTCTAGCGCTTCCACAGCCACCAGACTCGTGTCCCCCGCCCACTGCTCCGCCGAGACATGACAATCCCTACTCTCCTCCACCTGTGCCCTACTGCCCCCCTCTCCTTCTCCACCTTGGCCGCGGCAGACCAACGCAGGGACAGTAGGCTGCTCAGGTGGTTGCCTCACAAACTCCTCCAACAGGTTCACATGACATGCTTCCCCGTCCTCGTGTTTGATCTCGACAGCACCATTACCACACTTCTGAACTTCCGGATCCTCCAACTGCAGTTTACAAATATCTGAGGGAACCAACCTGTCTAGATGCTTCCGAAGCAACCCAAGTCCCCCCCCCAATATCAAACTGAGCAACCCTTTTTTCTCTCCGTGTGTAACGTTGCTGCCTCGGAGTCTCTTCCTGCCCTACCTCCTCACCAGCTGTGACAGGTCCTGGGGCCTCTCCAGACTCTAACATAGGTGCCAATACTGAATCACCCAGGAGAGCCGCCGAGTCAAAACTCTTAAAACCAACTCCAGCTTTAGCCTCCTCCTGTTGATCGTTCCTCTGCTGGTCTGAAGATGGAGGACTAGGCTGTGACACTTTAGCTGCCCGAGCTCGGGTGACAACACACGCCATGGGTTGTGTCTGGCACCGCTCGACCCACTCTTGCTCTTCCCCACTCACGTCGGCCATCCTCTCGGCAACGACTAAGGGTAGAACCTCAGAAGCGGGCATTGCAAAGTCGTTGCCGAGAAGAAGGTCGACGCCCTCCACTGGCAGTTTCTCCACAATCCCGACATCCAATTCACGTGCCACACCATCCACCTCCAACTCCAACCGCACCAGCGGGTATGACCGAGTTGCATTTATACCCTGCACCACTACCACCCGAGCCGCATTTATAGGGTAGCCAGTCAAGTTATTCATCAGAGTCTGGGAAGCACCTGTATCACGCAAGACCTCTACTCCATGCTTGCGCCCCGCCCACATCACGCAACCCCGGCCCTCTATGGTCGCAAAAAACATCCTGAGCAGGGTTCGAGCCTCCCAGGTGCTTCTGCATTGGCTGTGCCTCAGCCTCTGACGAACTGCCCCGGGCAAACTCAGAAGGCTTCAGAGACACACCAATGTTGCAGGCCAAAGACACAGCTGCTGTAGGTGGTTTGCTAGGACAGACTCTTGCAAAGTGCCCCTTTTTATGACATTGATAACACTCTAACTCCCCTTTGGGCTTCCCTTGGTACTGGGAAGGGCCCGGCCCCTTCTTAAATGGGACGGTGCTAGTCTTGTGGTCAGTCTTGGTATCATAACTCTTGTACTTGTTTGCATAAGATATATTACTAACTCGGGGGGGTGGGGCGTCACGCCCCTTGTTACCTGCCTCACTACGCTGGGCAGACCCGCACCCACGAATTAATGATAGCCGGAGGTCAGCCATCTCAGCTGCCTCCTGTAGAGTTTTTGGATTCTTTTCTTTAATAGTTAAAGTCATTTCTGCACCTGTACACTTATAAAACTGCTCGAGCAGAAACAGCTCAGTCAACTGTTCGGCCGTCTCAGCTTTCTCAGAACGTGTCCAGTTTGTAAGTGCATCTTTTAAGTCCCGGGCATGTTCAAGAAAGGTCGCCTCCCTAGTCTTTGTAACACCCCGAAACTTCAATCGATATGTTTCTGGTTGCAACTCCTATGCCCGTAGGACAGCTCTCTTCAATTCTGGGTAGTCAATGCAAGACTCTAAAGGCAGTGCATCATAAGCCTTCAGACCCTTACCCGTAAGTCTTGAGGAGACCAGAGCTGCCCACTTCTCTTCAGGCCAATTATGCTCCCTACACTTCTTCTCAAAACGATTAAAAAATTCTGTGACTTCAGTTTCACTAAATGCCGGCACCAACTTGACTAAGTGGGACAAGGACTGTTCTCTTACTTGGCCCTCACGGCCCATCCGAATCCCTGTCGACTCTGCACGAGTCTTATCTAAATCTATTTGAGCACAATATTTCTCTGAGTCGTACCTAAGCTCAGCCTCGTGCCTCCTAATCTCAGCCTCAATCTCCTTCTCCCGCTTCCTAGACTCAATCTCCTGCTTCCTAGTCTCATTCTCCATTTTAGCAAGCTCGAGTTTAAATATCATCTCAGGAGACAGGCCGGAAGAGGGAGCTGCCACTACTGAAGGAGGGGGGCAAGAACTGGGGAACCACCATACGCACCGCCCGAGGGCACTCCAATCTTCCAATGCTCATCCCTCTGTGGGAGAGTGCTAACCTCCGGCAACTGAGTGGACGGCACTGTGGGAGTCGAGTGAGAGGGGATCTGGGGAGGAACCCCCCCAAACGCCCTCTCCTCCGAAACCCCATGTCGCCCACGCAACACCCAGGAAATCAGCTCCCCCTTGGACATCCCTCCTACATTGGATAGACCCAAAACCTTGGCTATCAGGTGCAAGCCATAAATATTCACCCCAGTCAACCTCTCCTCCGTCACGTGGTACCGCTTACTCACAAAAAGTCTAGCATCCTCCTCACTAGTTACTAACGGCACCTCCTCACTTAGCATCTCTCGCTCCTCGTCAGTACTAGGGCCCGACATACTGAAGTTCACCAAAAAATTCTCGAGACAAAAGTGTTAAACTCCCTTATGCAAGCACTAATTACTAAATTAACTGGAGTCTCTTAAATGCTCTCCTAATTGCCTTACAAAAAAAAAATATTCTTCAATATGTACGCTAAAGTACGAACAAACAAATGTTGTACAACTCTGCAAAAAAATATACTGTTCACAAAATCCTAAGCAAGGTCGCCATTTGTTACGACCGGGCACTCGGGTACACTAGGGCTCTTACACAGGACTCGAGTATGGCTCGCTGCCACAACGGAAACACACGATCCCAACCCCAGAGTACTGCCAGCCGAACAAAAAACGCCACTACCCTCCAGAGTTCTATCTGCTATAACGGGGTATACAAGAACTCGGTACTAGCGTTTCACACAACAGACTAGTAGCAAGACGGGAGTTATCTAGTCTGGTCAACAATCAAACAAAGAAGAAAGTACTACAACACTAAAGAATAGTGTTGGCCGAAGCCGAAGTAATCCACCCTTGAACTAAGAACTTAAGAAGTCCTCCACCCTCTACTTCGGATCGGCACTATTACGTTACGTTAAACAATAGTCCTCGAGCATCAAGCAAGGAATCTTCTGATAAGTTAGATGCTTCTCGAATACTCATAAGAAGTAAGTATCGGATTTTGAACAGCAATTTAATGAATAACTCACTGGTAATTAAAGGCTTTAAATTGACATAAGAAGAATTATAAGAATAAGCAATAGGATATGGCAAACATTAAGAAGAAGTACTCCGACAATGCACTGGCAATAGCCTACTAAGATTGTGCTCGTGGGCCACTAATCTCTGAAGTAGCTAAGCGTGCCACACATGAAATCAATAGTGCTTAAACAATAATATACATAAGGAGAAGCTTCAATACTATGCTGTATCTGCTGGTCGAGCAAAGTCTAGCTGGGATATCTAAGGTTAAGAGACAATGGCTGAGCAAGCGGCTCGTAGCCTAGCGAGGTCCTTAAGACTGTGCGGCCAAATTACGGTAATTGACGGGATGCTCTCTTGAGAG
>JBAKBP010033016.1:0-22405 GCA_037953745.1 Lithodes maja
GTAGGGCCCACGATTTAC
This sequence comes from Lithodes maja, assembly GCA_037953745.1. NCBI lineage: Eukaryota > Metazoa > Arthropoda > Malacostraca > Decapoda > Lithodidae > Lithodes > Lithodes maja. The sequence continues at coordinate 19 of JBAKBP010033016.1, forward strand.
GCAAATGGGCAGCCTCTTTACGTTTCTTGAAGAACTTTTCAGTAGAAGATATTTCGTCCACACAGTTGTGGGCGTCTAATCATACGTTTTTGACTAGACACTTGTCAGTTGCTCTAGACAAACCTTCCTTACCATGTATAGCTTTAAGGCAGAGGGTCTAGGTGGCCCTTCAGTCACTTTTGTTTACTTTCAAGGAAAAAGGGGGGGGGGGGGGTGCAGTCAGTGTAACATAGGACACCCTAGACCCCGCCGGAATGTAAGAGCTGTGATACAAATTATGGATAATGTGATATGAAAATTTCTCTGTTCTATTCAGGGCGAGAAATTGTGCTAGTACAATGTTAGTACAAACAACAGGGTTGTTGTAGTAGTTTTAGCTGTGAAAGCAATTTAGTATTAAACAGTGGAGATCTTTTGCAAAATATTTCCACGAATATTATGGGGTTTATTATGTGCACATGTAAACTTATAACTTGTTATTTTTGTCACCACTCGTTGAGTGGGGTGCCTTTGTAACTACAGATCTGTTCACAGAATCTCCAGAGTTACCCTTTTTTGTCAAGCAGGCTTCTTTGAAGCACGCACCTTCTTGAACCCCTTTTTTGTATATATATGGGCTGCGCCATATTTAAATATATTTTCAAAGTAAGAATACTATGTGGTTGTTTGATTATCTGCTTTTCTAGAGTTATGATATGATTACGAATGTCCCCCTCCAGTCTTAGAAATCAGGCATGTTCGTCAATGATGGAGGGGCCACTAATAAATTATAGGTTTGACTCCTGTAAGGAGATAAAGAAAACCTAATATTTAGTAGTGGCCCCGTAATCATTGACGACTGGGGCCCTCCCGACCATCCCCTTCCCATTCGTTGATGTATTTAGCTAATTGTTTACCTAATTGTAGTTTACAGGAGTTGAGCTAAGCTCGTGTTGTCCCGTCTCTCAGTCTACTTTTTATCCAATTTTTTCTTGAAAATATGGATGTTCCTTGCCCCTACCACCTCCTCCTCCAGCCCATTCCATTTGTCAATACATCTATAGGGGAAGCTAAACTTCCTGATATCGTTCTTGCAGGTAGGTCTTTTTACTTTGTAGCTGTGGCCTCCTGTATCCATAATTAATATATCCTCCCTATCCAGCCTCTCCAGCCCCCGGGTACATTTGTACATCATTATCATGTCTCCCCTCTCTCTCCTCTCTTTTAGACTTGGTAGATTTAATTTGTCTAGCCTCCCTTCATATGGCAGTTCTCTGAGACTTGGAACCAATCTAGTGACTGCTCTCGGGATTCTTTCTAACTTGTGAATATGCTTCTTTAGATGCGGGGACCACACCACTGCTGCATACTCCAATCTTGGTCTAATCATACTCTTCATAATTTTCGCTACCATGGTCTCATCCAAGTAGTTCAGAGCAACTTTCATATTCCCGGCCATTGCATACATTCCGCTAAAGAGCTTGTTAATATGTTTCTCTGGCGACAAATTATCTTGTATAATCAACCCTAAATCTTTTTCTTTTTTGGCCTTGCTAATTATATTATCTCCCATCCTGTACTCCCAATTTGGTCTATTCACACTTCTTCCCATATTTAACACATGGCATTTACTTATATTAAATTTCATTTTCCACTTGGTGCTCCATTCGTATATTTTATCTAAATCCCCTTGCAGCTCCTCACAACTACTTTTATTTGTTATTTGTCTCATAATTTTTACGTCATCTGCAAACATTGACATGTAAGAGTTTATGCCTATCGGCAGGTCATTCACATACATAAGGAACATGAGAGGTGCCAACACAGATCACTGCGGCACACCACTCTCAACTTTCCGCCACGATGAGTAAGTTCCTCTAATGTTGGTCCTCATTTCCCTATCTGTTAAATAGCTCTCCATCCATTTCAGCAAACTCCCCCTGACACATCCTAGCGTCTCAAGCTTAGATAACAATCTCTTATGTGGTACCTTATCGAATGCTTTGGAAAGGTCTAAGTAGACGCAGTCCACCCATCCGCCTCTTTCTTGGAGTACATCTATCACCCTACTGTAATAACATAGCAAACTGGTAACACAAGATGTCCCTTCTCTGAATCCAAATTGCTTTGGGGTTATTATCTTCTTTCTCTCCAACATTTTCATCCATCTCTTCCTAATTAGCTTTTCACAAATCTTGCATACAATACTAGTAAGTGAAACTGGTCTATAGTTTAGAGGGTCCTCAGGGTTTCCATTCTTGTATATCGGAATGATATTAGCTCTTTTCCATTCAACAGGAACCTGTCCTTTATCTAAGGAAGCTTGAATTATGTCCCTCACTGGCTCCACTAATTGCTCTGCACACTCCTTTAAAACCCAGGCAGACACTTCATCCGGTCCCATAGCTTTCCTTACTTCAAGTCCTCTCATCGCAGATAACAGCTCATCTCTAGTTATTTCAATCTTACTAAGACCACTCTCCAGTACTCCCGCCTGTGGTTCGTCAAAACCTTCCTCTCTAGTAAAAACTGACCCCAATTTGTTATTCATTACCTCACACATGTCCGATTCATTTTCATACGTCCTAGCATCAACTCTTAATTTAGTAATTTGTTTCTTTACCTTCAACTTACTGTTTATATATTTATAAAATAATCTAGGGTCACTTTCACATTTATTTACTATGTTCTTCTCATAGTTCATTTTAACTTGCCTAATTATGTTAACATATCTATTCCTCTCCTGTTTATATTTATTCCGATTACTCACAGTGTTCCTTCTTCTTAATCTAGCCCAAGCTGCATCACGCCTACCCAAAGCTCTTTTGCATTTCAAATTAAACCAATCTTTCTGCTTAGTAAAATTTCCAGTTTTATATCTTGGGACAAACAGATTGGTTCCTACTCTATAAATTTCGAGGAATCTACTATATTTACCTTGTACGTCCCGTTCCTTCAAAATAAGATCCCAATCTACTCCCTCTAAATATCTTTTCAAGGATACATAATCAGCTTTACTATAATTTAATCTGTCATTTATGTAGCTATTGTCTAATCTATTGGCATTACTCGAGGTCAACTTCCATTTTAGTAATAGGTGATCACTTTTACCTACAGGACATAGATAGTTTATATCACTAATTTCGTGAGGATCTTTTGTAAAAATCAGATCGAGTTTAGAAGGTTCGTTATTACCCCTCATTCTTGTATTTTCCTTCACGTATTTTCCTTCACATGTTGTGCAAGTACATTTTCCGTAACCAACTCCACTAGCCGACTTCCCCAAGATCTCTGATTTGGCCCTGCATCTCCCGATTCCCAATCAACCTCACTACAGTTGAAATCTCCTACCAAGATCAATCGATTCTTCCTTAAAAGCAATCTTCTCAACGACTGAATCATATCCTCTACCATCTCCTCAAACTCCAACTCCCTCCATGCTCTGGTGGCATGTAAGCTACTGCTATGTCTAGCTTTTTTCCTTCTATATCATTGAGTTCAACTGCCATTATTTCTGCCTTGTCATTATTAAACTCCACGTGCTTTGCTGTCATAGGGTTCTTAACTAATACTGCCTCTCTACCTCCCCTTTTACCCTTTCTATCATATCTCCATATATTATATCCTTCACTAAACACTATGTTGCTGTCAAAGTCCTGGTTCAGCTTTGTCTCTGTCAAACAGACTATCTGTGGTTGATCTTTTCTTAATATATTATCTAACTCTACCTTTTTACTGTTTATTCCATCTATATTAGTGTAGTAGCACAGTATATTTGAATCCACCTCCTTGTTTCTCTTCCCTCTCTGCCTCCTACCAGGTTCACCTCCTCCTCCATCCCTTCCCTGACCCAGTTCCACCTCCCCCGCTAATTCTATTCTCCTCCCCCCCTCTCTCTCCCTCTGTTCCACCCTCTCCACCACATCCTGGCTCTCTCTCCGGTCCCCTGCTCCCTGCATTATCTCTCGCTCCGTCTCCTTGCTTTGACTTCGTACTTGTCTCTCTGTCTCTTTCCCTATCACTCCTCTTACTTTCGGTTCTTGGTGGTTCCTGATGTACCACTTCCTTACTTGCCCTTCCCTTATTCTCCAAAAAAAATTCTTCTTTTGCTCTTCAGACAACTTTCCATTCTCTTCATCAGCCTTAGCTTGGAGTTCCCTTAACTGTTCTCGTTCTTCTACACTTAGGTTCTTTTTTACCCTTATATGATTCAGCTCTGTCGAATTTAATTTCCAGCTCACATTGGCTACTGCTTCTGCTGTTGATCTAAACTTTAGTTCCACTCTTAGTGGTCTCATCTCGCCCTTCTTATATATTCCTAACCTTCTCACCTCCTCCAGTTCTTTTACCCATCCATAACCCTCGTCTAAGTAATCCAGTATCCCCTTGACATTCACAACATCCCTTTCCTTTCTTACCTTCATATCTGCCAGGTGCTCTTCCACATCTCCAAAGATTACTACACACTTACCTCTATCTATTATCTCTCTCACTACCTTTTCTTTCTTCTTTAAAACTTGCACTACATTTTTTTCAAACTCTTTCTTTTCCTTTTCTCTCTCTTCCTTCTGCTCCTTCACAATTTCTTCAAGGGCTACCATCGTGGCACTCTCTACCCTTGTCCACTCATTTTTTACCTCACGAATTCCTTTTACTTCCTCACTCAGGTGGCCCTCATATTCCTTAAGCTGAGCCTTGAGTGCCACATTTTCCGCCGCTAACTCGTCTACTCTGGCCATCACTGCCTCTAGGCTGTCACTTACTGGCCTAGGCCTATCCACCCCGCTAGTAACGCCACACATATCGGACAAAACTTCTACTTTAGCCCCTAACTCCTTCCTCCAATTTTCCATCACTCCCCTCCATCTCACAAGACCCATCAATTGTTTTTTCATACTTGCCAACTGATCATCCTTGTCCTCGGTGATAAAGCCTTCAAATTCGTATTCCTCCTCATCCCCAGCTAGGCTTTCACGCCTTCCCGCCATCGCGAGGTGGTCGTCTGCCAGCCTAAAAACAACAATCGCCCCACTATCCCATCTCACTCCAGGAACTGTTTTACTTAATCCATATTTTCAATTACTTGGAATATCCAATTACATCTGAATTGCTCATAAAACACCTAATTACTTATTGAAATGCACATATAAATTTCCGGGACAACACTTAGACACTCCTATCAACTTCACACAAGGTAACTCATTATCGGAGAGCAGCTGCGAGGTGTTGACAGCTCGGAGGTTGTATTAAGGATTTTGGTTTACTTGATATATCAGTGAAGGAAGAATGACGCCTGAATCAGCGTCTGGTCAAAGATCCACACAAGTACATCCACGATATGATGGAAAGCTTATTGGATAGTTATTCTTATTTTCTTTTTGTTTTTATTTTTTACGAAGTTTTTTCGTAGTGAGAACCCAATTCATAATGACTGAAGCCATGAGTGAGGTCGCGTGCGCTCATGATGAAGGCTCCTCAGATTTTAAATGCTCTGCGCGGTAGATTCAAACTACGGCGGATTAGTGTTTGAAGAGGATGCCTTATGTAATAGGCATGTTCGTCAATGATTACGGGGCCACTACTAAATATTAGGTTTTCTTTATCTCCTTACAGGAGTCAAACCTATAATATAGTCCATGGAATTAGCCAATACACAACTAAACCAGGACACACATGACACAGTAGTACATATTTATAACATAAATCAATAACACTTGTACATGTGGCAAAGCTACGAGAGGCTGGCTAGGCCTAGGCAGACGGAAATACAAAGTAAACATGTCGTAATTATATCACAACAGGAACCACCGTCAACACACCACTGTAGCAAAAACTTCCCGGCAAAGAGAAGAACTGACTCGGGACCCAGAAAAAACTTCACTAAGTGAAGAAAAATACGCTGGGAACGTCAGAGAATAAAAAAGCTACCTCATCAGAAAGATAAAAGGAAGCAATAATAACGCGTAATGAAAGCCGCCTACATCACAAAGCTAGCTAACCGTGAAAAAGTTCACATGTCCACAACAGGACCACGAGGGTACACCCAAAATAGATGCCCCAAACACACGACCCAAAATACACTGCACTGCGAGCAACCCGCCCAGGACACTCCTGCTACGCATATCCTAACCTTACTCGCTACATCCCGGAGTAAACAAATGAGATAAAACTCACTAGGGACGCATCAAATGCGGAACCAGCGGAGCGTGGGGAGGCACGTCCGGGCACAGGTTGAGCGCAGAGCAGAGAAGGAAGAATGACGCCTGAGTCAGCGTCTGGTCAAAGATCCACACAAGTACATCCACGAGTATATGGAAAGCTTATGAATAGTTATTATTATTTTCTTTTTCTTTTTTATTTGTTACGAAGTTTTTTCGTAGTGAGAACCCAATTTCATAATGACTGAACCATGAGTGAGGTTGCGTGCGCTCATGATGAAGGCTCCTCAATTTTTTATGCTCTGCGCGGTAGATTCAAAACTACGGCGGATGAGTGTTTGAAGAGGGTGCCTTATGTAATAGGCATAATCGTCAATGATGGAGAGGCCACTAATAAATATGGTTTTTTGGGTCATGGTTATTAACAAAAATATGATTAGTGACTTAGTCACTTAGTGACATAGTCACTTAGCCGGTGAGCCGGAAACGTTTAGTGTTTTGTAAAAATGAACTCGCCTTAACCCTCCAACCCCGGCTAGGGTAGATCGTGACTGTACTCTGTGACCGGGGGTTTTGAGGAATTTTGGTCCATGTTGATTCACCTGTTACTCCTGAAATACATGACACAAAGTTATAAAAAAAAAAAAAAAATGTTGCACAAACCTTCATGTGTAGAATGCCGTTGAGTAGAGGTCTCTAGCCCAAGTGATTGCATAATGGCGAGCGCGGGAAGTGGAGTGATTTTTATGCGGGAAAATTTTCCCGCGTTCGGATGCGTCGCCTTGGCCCAGGCCCCGGCTTGGCTAACCTACTGCGCACTTAGCCACTCGTCGCGCCAGAGTTTTTACCTCCCGGAGGCAATTTTATTTATTGATAGTGATGTTATTATAGTTATTTGGAGTCCAATTATATAAAATATGTGTATTAGGCTATCATTGTCACTAATATTTCACATTTTCACTCGATACCGTAGTTTTTATGAGTAATTGAGGCTGGTTATTGTTATATTACGCACTAATTATTCGTTATCACAGGTGTTTATTATACTTTGGCCATCTAATATTAGTTCGTGTGTCACTTTCACTTTGGTAAATATGCTTGAGAGAGTGTCACTGTCACTGATAATGCTCATTTTCACTTGATACGGTACATTTTATTAGTAATTGAGGTAGGTTATTGTTATATTAGGCAGTGATTATTCATTATCACAGGTGTTTATTATACTTTGGCCATCTATTATTACTTCGTGTGTCACTTTCACTGGTAAATATGCTTGAGAGAGTGTCACTGTCACTGATAATGCTGATTTTCACTTGATACGGTACATTTTATTAGTAATTGAGGTAGGTTATTGTTATATTAGGCAGTGATTATTCATTATCACAGGTGTTTATTATACTTTGGCCATCTAATATTACTTCGTGTGTCACTTTCACTTTGGTAAATATGCTTGAGAGAGTGTCACTGTCACTGATAATGCTCATTTTCACTTGATACGGTACATTTTATTAGTAATTGAGGTAGGTTATTGTTATATTAGGCAGTGATTATTCGTTATCACAGGTGTTTATTATACTTTGGCCATCTAATATTATGTCATGTGTCACTTTCACTTAGTTATATGCTTTGTAAACGTTTTATATACAATTTATTGTGTCTTTTTTCACTTATTTATATATGTTTTCATAATACATGACTTTTTTATCACAATACATTGTTTTATTTCCACTTGTTGCCTATATACATACATATTGTCAGTCTTTGGTGCTTTCACTATGATTATTAGTTAGTACTCCTGCTTGGTGTGGTACTCAGCAAAGCACGGTATAGCACATAGTGACACCTGGCACTCCACACACTGCATGGTGGTCTTTTTCTGCTTCCTCGGCCTCACCTGGCTGTTCCAGCAGACATGGCACCGCCTTCTGCTAATGGTGACTCCATCTCGTTCCAGAGGCAGGTAACCGAGCTTGTGCACATTTAGATACTGTGCACACTGCATGCGGTCCTGAACGGGGCGCCCAGGTTGTGCCACTGCCCTCTGTGGCGTAGCATACCTGTCCAGGAGCTCCACCAACACCTGTTTTTGGAACCTCTGCAGGCTACTGAACTTCCTGGGTGTGCGCGGATTCCGAAGCCTGTAGATATTGTAGGCATTCAGCATTGACATGTCCACCATGTGCAGAAAGAACTTTTTGTACCATCTGCACGAGGTACGCAGACAGTCGATGAAGCCTATCTGCATGTCGGACTTGTCCACCAGCCTCATATTTATGTTGTAGTCCATTACAGCATCGGGCTTGGTCACCCTGACTTGGGTGCGGCGATCCACCTTGCCAGTCTCAACCATTTCCCCCTTGTGGACGGTGCTCAGGAGGTTGACCTTCCGCTGGTCGTGCCAGTGGATAGCCAGAATGGGTCCCGACTTCTTCTTGAAGACATCGCCTTTCTTTGTTTTAGGAGGGAAAGTTGGCATGCCCTTCCTTTTCGCTCTAACTGTGCCTACAGTCCCCGTCTTGCGCTGATGGAGGTACTTTGAGAGAGTGGGGGACGTGTAGTAGTTGTCCGTGTAGAGGACGTGATTCTTCTCGAAGTACCGGTTCATCATGGCTTGAACCACTGCTCCGCCAAAGCCAATGAGGGGGTCTATTTCCACGTCCCCTTCCTTCCCGCTGTAGACCAGGAAGTCCAGGACATAGCCAGTTTGGCAATCGCACAGCACAAAGAACTTTATACCAAAGCGATGTCTCTTTGAGGGGATGTACTGCCTGAAGCTCAGCTTTCCCCGGAACAGCACAAGAGACTCGTCAATACAGACGTTGCAGAAGGGCGTGAAGTATGACGTGAAACGTTCTCGCATCATCTCGTACAACGTCCTAATCTTCCACAGCTTGTCAGAGAGATGCATGTCGGTGTTGGTGACAAGATGGAGCGCTCCGAGGATGTCGAGGTACCGGTCCCGAGAGATGTATTTCCCGAAGGCAGGGGTGGATATCAGATCTTTGGTGATCCAATAGTCAGCCAACCTGTGCTTCTTTACATGAGGCATTAGCATGGTGATTGCCAGGAACACCATGAACTCGGGATGAGTCACTGGGGTCCACCGCTTCATGTGGCCCTTGGTCACCTTGCCAAAAAAGTTCACCTGGATTTGGTGGTGCTTGTTTGTCTCTTCTATGACAAACTCAGTAACCTCCTTATCAAAAAATGCCTCAAAAAGCTCATGTGGTGGAGCATTGGGGCCTGCGGGAAAACTTGGGGTAACTCCTGAACCCTCCTGTACCTCATCAAAAGGGGTTACATCAGGGTCATTCACTTCATCAGCAGCCACATCCTGCCAGTTGAAAATATAAAATGGGTCCTGCTGGCGACGCTGACGAGGAGCTGCAGCTGGGGCAGCACGCCCACGAACTTTGGCGGCGCGCACCCTAGGGCGGCCAGGAGCGCGACGGCGCCCAGGCCCAGCCCGGCGGCCAGGGCGGCCAGGAGCACGACGGCCCTGGGCAAAGCGTCTGGGTTGAGGGTCGTCGATGTCCATAAAGTCATCGTCGTTGTCGTCAGAGCCGTCATCTTGCCCTGACGGTGGACCCAGGTAATCATGGCCAGAGTCATCTGTGAGGTGCCCTTCATCTTCAGACCCCCCCTCATAATCTCGCGGGGAACGAATGATGCGTGGGCGGCGTGTAGGTCGACGAGGTGGGGAAGGAGTGGCAGGTGAGGCTCTGTCATCTTCATGCAGAGGTTCGGGGCTCCTTGGCCTACGACGAGTCGTAGACAGCACTGGTTCAGTGTCTGTAGGTGCAGGTATGGATGCGAGGTCAAATACATCGTCAGGAACCTCTGTTGTAGGCTGGAGAGGTGGGGTGGACCCTGGGGAAAGTTGCGGGGGCGTATGGCTGGTACCGGCAGGGGCGGAAGCCGCGGGAGCCTCGAACAAAGAGCGCCTACTTGTAGCTCCTTTTTTCACATATTTTCTCCCTTTTCCCTTTTCTGTAGTAGTATGTCTCCTCTCGGGGGAAATAGGGGGTAAATAGGCCGAAAGTGGGGGGTCCTCAACCCTAGGCAGTGCTGGTGGTGGTGGGGAAGAATGGCGGGCGCCTGGGGCAACTTGGGTGGCGTGGGTAGATAAGGAAGACAATGGCGGGTCAACCTCACCCTCACGCTCAGCCTCACTGGCACCCTCACGCACTGCTCCCTCACCAAGTTTTAGGGCCTCTTTCCTGGCTGCCGCGGCCGCCTTTTCAAGAACTTGCTTCTTATAAAAACGTATCTTGAATGGGGATTTAGCTAGGTGTCGTGTCACTCAACCTAAACTTGGTAGTCGACCTAGTGCTGTCCCATTCGCTCACTCTCACTACACTCTCATCACCTTGCACAACTATATCACGTTCAGTACTATCATCACTTTCATCGTCATGCTCAAATCCAACAAATTGCGCGTCTCTTTGATGAATTTCGTCTAGATCGTCTAAATCTTCACTATAGTGCGACTGATAAGACTCCGAGCTATCACTGCCCAAGTCATCAACACTATTTTGTCCTTCACCACGTTCATAACTCCTCAAAGCTATTTCAATACCTCCGGGAGTCAACGCATCTTGTATGTGCCTTTGCGTTAGGGCGCGACGAACCTGGGCAGGCGTCGAAGGGAGCATGGAATCGGACACAGGGGAATCACTTTTTGGGCTAGTATCCATGTTGGCGGCAGGGTAGAGACTGTTTTGGTGGCGTACATGGTGTCTGGTGGCGTCACCTAGCGACCACGGAACGAAATGTTTACGCGCGCCATTCGAAAGCACATACGCAAGCAATGGTACAATGTTGTACCACCCGGGTTCCTCGGGTCAAAACATAATGGTACACACGTGTACCACCCGGGGTTGAAGGGTTAAAATATAAGGTGTTGGGCTCCTCCAGTGGTTATTACACTCGACCCTCCATTTAACGGACAAATGCGTGCAAGCACCTGTCCGTTCCTGCTAAATGTCCGTTGCTGCTAAATACTGTCCAGTCCGGATGTAATCCGGAAATTCCTTGAGAAAAATTCGGTGTTGAGTACAGGTGTCCGGATCGTGACATTTAACTGTTATGCATCCTTTTTTTTACTGTACCTGAAATAAATCCTGGTAATCCCTTGTGCTACACCCTATTGATAATGCAAAACTATTGAACACACTTAAAAGTGTATATTATTTGGTCTCTATATAATCTGTGAATCATTTCCGATATGATAGAATTAAAGATTTTATTTTCCACCAACTCATAATCAGCAAAAACGACACAAATGTCAATTAAAAACATGTTATAATATTTCCCCATCATTTTGTGTATACCGTGGGAACAAAAAAAAACAAAAATCTATCAAACGTAAATCTCCCGTCTGGGAAGCTTGGCGCATAGACGGAGGGGAGGGTTGAAATATTTTGTTGACTATCTCATTTATTATTTATCTATGTGCTGGAAGGATATTATATTTTTCAATTCCATCACATTAGAAATTATTCAAAGATTACAAAAAGTCCAAATAAGACATAGTTATGTTAATGTATAAGGGATTTAGGTAGATGAATTAGAGAGATAGATAGATAGAAAGAGTGTGTATATCGAGGGAAAAAAACAAAACAAAAAATCTATCAAACGTAAATCTTCCGTCTCTGCTGACACGGAGGGGAGAGTTGAAATATTTTGTTGACTATCTTATTTATTATTTATCTATGTGCTGGAAGGATATTATATTTTTCAATTCCATCAGATTACAAAAAGTCCAAATAAGACATAGTTGTTGTTGTTGTTGCTGTTCCCCAAGCTGCCTGGCCGAACAGCCCCAAGGCCCCGAGCAAGGCCAAGGCCATAACCGAGCGCCCCCACAGAATCCTCCCTGCCGACCACAATAAAGCCTGGGTGACCGAAGCCACTCCATGGCGGGGAGCTGGGGAGGGTGAGGAAACGCCCGGGAAACCAAAGCCCCACCCAGGGCCCTGTGCCCCTCAGCAATTATGAAGAGAAAGTTGAGGGGCAAAGGAAAAATGTGACGCTTTGGCTTCCAATCTTGGTAGATTGGGAGGTCAATATTAAGACATAGTTATGTTAATGTATAAGGGATTTAGGTAGGTGCATTAGAGAGATAAATAGATAGAGCAACGGACTTTGCTCCAACTTTTTTATAGCAACGGACTATGTCCGTTGCTGGGTCCATTGTCCGGCCTACATTTTTTGACCGTTATTGCCGATATCCGTTAAATCGGAATCCGTTAAATGGAGGTTAGAGTGTACTTGGCCGAAAGGGATCGTTCTAATTGTTGAAGAGCATCTTCTCCGGTAATGCAGCAGCTCACCTGTGAATAATACCAAGGAGTCAATGTTGCATGGTGGAAATAATACTGGAATTATTAGATCTGCTTAGATTTGGCAAAATAGGATCTAGTCATGCATCGTTTATATTAAATAAACTGCAGTTGCCTTTTATGTAAGAAATAGTCTAGTGAATTATTACTTGGTGTCACTGGGTATAATTACTTGGTAATTTTTTAGTCTGGTATAGCCTTTTTAGAAAGGGAAAGAAAACTTGTACTTGTTTCCTGGAAATTAATTACAATTATGTAGTTAGTGAGAATCTACTTAGTAGGTGAACCTGAAACTTCTAGAGTTTTGCCCAGTGAACTCACCTTAAAGATTACGGTTTTGTTAGTCGAGTGAAGGGAGTAACAGGCGAGATGGTTAGGTCTACCCTGGCCTTGAAATCTGGAATACTGTTCATCTCCCGCTGTGGTATCACTTGGCCGGGTGGGAACGTTTTGATGAAGTCCAGATTCTTCTCTGGTAACGCAGCGCATTACCTGAGCCTGCGGATCATACCAAGGAGTCAATGTTGCATAGAGAGATGTAAATAGTACTTATTAGGCCTACTTAACTTGGGCAAAATTAGGATCTAGCCTTGCATAGTTTACTTTAAATAAGCTAATTAGATAGAAGTACTGTACTTATGTAAGCTCTCGTTTCTATCGTAAGTCTGATAGTTATGTTAATTACTGATAGCCGGGCCTGTCTCTAATGTGGTATGACATCCTTATTATAATGTGACCAAGCCAAGGGTACCCAGCAATAATTTCCATTTGATTCCATTATTGGAACCCTGGTTTGTTTTTATTAAAGTGTGATAAAGCTTAGGGTACCCGGTAAAATAATATCGGTTACTCTTACTGTTACTCGGACTTGTTCTTGTCATAGTATGACAAGGCTTTGGGTAACACAGCACCCATATGGTGGTCTCAATTTTTTCGGTACCCGGGCCTGTCATAGTGAAACTATGAACTATGTCATGGTGCCCGGTATTGTAATATGTCTAATATGTTAAGACATCCTTATTATAGTATGACCAAGCCTAGAGTACCCGTCAATAATCCTAAACAGAGCAAATAAAAAGAGAAACCTTACATGACAAGGTCACTGTTGTTCCAGCTGATCTGTTTAAACATTCAAGGTTGAGTATGAAAACGCATACTAGTAAACGTATGAAACGCACTTAAACAGGTGCCGTTTCAAAGGCTTGATATTTGTTTTGTTAAAATGATACCATCCGGGGATATTGGTATTCGGGTTATTGGTACCTTACATGACATGGTCACTGTTGGTCCAGCTCGTGACAGCCGGCTCTGGCCTATTAGTATTCGGGGCTGTCTAGGTAAGACCTAGAGTTCCCGGTAAATGTTGTCTTGGAATCTGGGTTTGTCATCGTCGTGACAGCCTCCAGAGTACCCGGCTATGGCCTATTAGTACTCAGGGCTGTTTTTATATTTTATATGGATTATAATACCCCCCGGGAATATTTAGTTTTTTAAAAGTCTCCAGAGTAACCGGCCGTAGCCTAATGGTACCGGGGACTGTTTTTTATACTGGATCTGTCTTTTACTGGCAGTATTGGTACCCGGAACTAGATAAGGTCTAGGGTACTCGGGGGCTTGAGAATTTTCAACAAGGCCATGGACTTTGCACTCGTAAGGTTAGGCCTACTCGGCCACGAGTGTTATTTGGCGATCCTTTATGTAACTTGTACTGTACATGTTTTTTAAATTCTTATATCTTTGTAAGTCAGTGAGATATAAACATGTTTTTTAAATCTTTTATTATCTTTGTAAGTCAGTGAGATATAATTTTTTTTTTTCTTTTTATTAACCCTCCAGCCCCGGTTATGTATTTTATATATATTCCTCGAAACCCGGGTGTTTTGGCCGAAAAACGTCTAGGCTAGGCTACCGTATATTCGTTAATCAGACTGCTTCCCGCATTCCCGCGCATCCCCAAGCGTAGCTGTGTTATTTACCTGTAGAATGGCATTAAGTAGAGCTCTCTAAGTCAACTGGGTGAGCTGTGATGATGATTTCATTGGAGATAACTTTATGGCCAAAACAGCCACTTTACACCACTTTTCGATACTTAACCCGGGAACTGCGGGAAGACTCTTTAGAGTTCGGCCGGCGGACTGCGGGAAGACTCTCTGGAGTAAGTAAAACTAAAAATCAACTTTTTACATCGAAAAATTTTTTTTTTTTTATTTTTTTTTTTTTTTTTTTTTTTTTTTTTTTTTTGGCCCCTGGGCCATGCAAAATCTCAGTCCTCTACCTCCCCTCCTTCCCCACTTTCCTCCTATTCCTCAGTTATCACCTATTTTCCCTATTATTCCCTTATTCTGAGGTATATTTTCGTGCTAACATTAGCGAGTTGCAAGCAGGGTGTTGTCATCACTGATGGCCATCGAGTGCAAGAGAGAGAGAGAGAGTATCGATCGACTGTGTCTCAGTGGCCTTGGGGGAAATTGGCGGGAAAGGAGTTTGCCTCACCCATAGATTATACAACTCGCGGGCTATATCTCCGATTTTGACCATCCAAACGCTGTTTTCACTCGTTTTATTGTTGTTTCAGGTTAATACCTTTATAATCAACCCATAATAGGCGCATATGGATAATTATTAATGCTATTAATGGTACAATGAATATTTTAGTGACGAAAAACCTCAAATACGTCAGCACAGGGGGACGTTTTCATTTACCCCCGTGCGCACTTCAGAGGTTAACAACAACATACAGGCACACAAGAACAAGCGACGCTCTCCTTCTTGTGGCCGGAGATGCGGAGCGTCGGTCCAGCCGGCTGTTGTTTACATGCGTCGGACCGACGCCTCGCACAGCAAGCTCACAGGCTGTGACGTCATGGGTGTATAAGAGACCTTCCGGGTACCTGTTATATGCTTTTTTATGGGTGTACAAGAGGTCATCCGTGGTGAGAGGGTTAAATACCTATATCTTTCAATATTTTATATCTTTGTAAGTCAGTGAGATATAAATCTGTTTTTTAACATTCTTATATCTTTGAATGGGTATGGAAAATGTGCAAACTAGCATGGGAGAAGGGGAGTGCACCCGATGACTGGAAGACTGGCATAATAGTCCCCCTATATAAGGGCAAAGGGGAAAGAGGAGTGTGTGGTAACCACCGAGGAATATGTCTTCTAAGCGTAGTAGGGAAGGTATACAGTAGGGTAGTGATTGAGAGAGTGAGAGTGAGAACGGAGAAATGGATAGGCGACGAGCAGGGAGGCTTTAGGAAGGGAAGAGGATGTGTAGATCAGATTTTTACCCTGAATTGTGTTGTGGAGAAGTATCTGGAGAAGAAACAAAAGGTGTATGTTGCCTTTATGGACTTGGAGAAGGCCTATGACAGAGTGGATAGAGAAGGTTTGTGGAAAGTACTTAGAATATACGGAGTAGAGGGCAAGTTGCTGAAAGCAGTGAAGAGCATGTATGAGGGTGCAAAGGCGGCAGTACGTGTGGAGAGTGAGCAGAGCGAGTTCTTTGACCTGAATGTTGGTTTGAAACAGGGGTGTGTGATGTCCCCGTGGTTGTTTACTGTATATATGGATGGAGTTATGAAAGAAATACTATCAAGAGCAGTGGATGTTGGTGTATCGCTGAAAAGGGAGGGAATTGAGTGGAAGCTACCTATACTGCTGTTTGCGGATGATACAGTTCTGATGAGTGATAATGAATGGGAGTTGCAGGGTCTGGTAAATGAGTTTGGAACAGTGTGCGAAAAACGGAATTTGAAGGTAAATACGGGGAAGAGCAAGGTTATGGTCTTCGAAAGGGGTGAAGTCACAGAGTGTGAGATGAAGCTGAACGGTCAGGCTATGGAGATCGTCAACTCTTTTAAGTATCTGGGCAGTGTGTTGAGTAAAGATGGGACTATGGATGAAGAGGTGCGGGAGAGGGTACAACAGGGGAAGAGGGTTGTAGGAACGCTAAAAGCAGTAACAAGAAATAGGGTGGTCAGTATGGAAGTGAAGAAGTCCTTGCATGACAGTGTGGTAATCCCGACACTGACTTACGGAAGCGAAGCATGGACGTTGGTTGAGAGACTCAGACCAAGAGTGAGAGCAGTGGAAATGAATTACTTAAGGAGTGCGTGCGGAATTACATGGAGGGATAGACAGACTAATGAGGAAGTAAGAAGGAGGTGTGGTGTGGAGGTAGATGTGCTGGAAAGTGTGAAAAGGAACAACTTGAGATGGTTCGGCCATATGGAACGTATGGAAAGCGAGAGAATGACTAAGAGGGTGTACGAGAGCGAGGTGGAGGGACAGAGGGGGAGAGGTAGACCGAATATGAGGTGGAAGGATGGAGTGAGGAACTACATGAATGAAGGCGGTGCTGGTTGGGGGGAGGGGCGTCGACTGACTGGGGACAGAGGTGCATGGGGGCAGTTCGTTCGTGGCCACCCCTTCGGGGATCACGGCGTCAGGCAATAGATAGATAGATAGATATCTTTGTAAGTCAGTGAGATATATTCAATCAAGATTTTATTGCGAGTACTTTGGCTACTAATTGTTGTAGGCTTACTTGGTACCCTTTGGAAAAAATAAATACGAGTGCCTAAAAAGTAGTACAAAATAGGCTACTATAAAAAGGTTGATAATGCATTTGAACATCACAATATTATGTCATCAGCCATAAATATTTGGCGGTTAATAATGAAAATAATGCATATAACTGTCTTGAAGGCAAATAATGTATGAAAAAGCACTCTTGATTGAATAATGTAAGGCATTAAGAATTCTACCATCACATAGAAAGTTTTGATGGTAGGTACTGAAGGTATTGCCGTTGATATGGTAAGAACCATTTATTTTCTACAATGTGTGATAAATTAATGAGTAACTTAGTAGTGATTGGTTATGAAAATAACCCCTGGCTGGGTACAACTATGGGGAGAACAAGCAAAGAACTAAAATTCTATGGATTTGACACTACTGTAATATAGTACTCAACACTTAAGGAAATAAATATCAGTTATATTGTTAATACAGAAAAAAGGGGACACTGCAGCTAGAGAGCCAAGGCTCCTATGATAATAACATTTAGTTGGAGTGGCGTCCTGAATACACGAACGTCGACCAGCCTGGAAAACTAAGTCCTTGCTTATTCAGGTTTACAAGTGAATATGATTACGAAAAATACATTCCTAAACGCATATACAACTCAATATGCAATTAGACTCATTATGGACTAAAAGCTGATGCATTTAGGAGGGGCTATGTAAACTGAAATAGGGAGCACGGAATAGTTGTTGTTTCCAGCTGGTCGGCGGTCGAGAGAGGTCGCTCCTGGGCAGGAGGAGGTATGAGTCAGGCTCATGGGAAGCAAAGGAAGATCGGAATGCGCTGAGGCGCGGTGTTCAAACTGTGTTAATTCTTTTCTTTTTTATTTCCTACTTTTCAGTGGCTCCGTCTCAATGACGTACCTTAGGAATGATTAAGGGGTACCCCCTAAGATGATCTTGGTTCTCGACCGTCGTAATCGAGGTTAACCCGGGCCCTGAGGAGCCCGGAACGAGGCCATATTATCATAGGCTCTTACGTCATTGACGTAGGGAGCCACCAATAAATTGGACAGTTTCTTGAGGAGTTTTCTGCCAAAACCGGAAGACTCTTGATATGTGGAGACTTTAATTACTGGATTGACAACCCTCATCTGAAACCATTTTCCTCAGAGTTCCTTGAATTGACTGACCAGAATAATTTTGTAAATCACGTGTCCAACCCAACTCATATCTCAGGACACACCCTTGACTTGGTTCTATCTCCCACCGGTTGTGATGGTCTTCTGGATGTTGAGGTGGAGGTTCTGGACTCTTCTATTTTTTATCTTTCTCTGATTACTTTCGGCTTTGATTTCCCTAAGCCGCCCATATATGAGAAAGTAATCAGGTTTAGAAACTACAGAAATACTGACCAGAATATTGCTCGCAATGAAATAAGACAGCACCTTGCAAGTGTTGATACTTCCAATCTTTCTTCAAACGAACTGGTGGAGGTACACAATGGCGCACTTAAGTCTGTGTTTGATCAGCACTATCCGGAGGTAGAAAAGAGAATCATAGTGCGAGATGACTCACCATGGTACAGCCCTCGAGTCAAATTTCTTAGAAGAGAACGTAGAAGAGCCGAACGTAAATGGCGGAAAAATAAAACTGACATCATGTGGTTGCCAAACATGTTGGCAAAAAGAGCCGTAGTCCACACAATCAAAGACGAAAAGAAAGCGTATTATCAGGGGAAAGTAGAGTCATGTGGTGGTGATCAAAGAAAGTTGGCTTAGGTTGTCAGTAGCTTACTTGGAAAAAGACACCTTCTGCATCTGATGCGGAGTTAGCTGCAGACTTTGTCACATTTTTTACTAGCAAGATAACTCGTATGGGACATGAACTGGATGAAGGCCCTTCTAATGAAGAATATTCAATTGTACCCCAACCACGACATACTCCTAATTTATTAGTGGCCCCTCCATCATTGACGAACATGCCTATTACATAAGGCATCCTCTTCAAACACTAATCCGCCGTAGTTTGAATCTACCGCGCAGAGCATTTAAAAACTGAGGAGCCTTCATCATGAGCGCACGCGACCTCACTCATGGCTTCAGTCATTATGAATTGGGTTCTCACTACGAAAAAACTTCGTAAAAAATAAAAACAAAAAGAAAATAAGAATAACTATCTAATAAGCTTTCCATCATATCGTGGATGTACTTGTGTGGATCTCTGACCAGACGCTGATTCAGGCGTCATTCCTCCTTCTCTGCTCTGCGCTCAGCCTGCCCGGACGTGTCTCCCCACGCTCCACTGGTTCCGCATTTGTTGCGTCCCTAGTGAGTTTTTTCTCATTTGTTTACTCCGGGATGCATCGAGTAAGGTTAGGATATGCGTAGCAGGAGTGTCCTGGGCTGGTTGCCCGCAGTGCAGTGTATTTGGAGTCGTGTGTTTGGGGCGTCTATTTCGGACGTACCCTCGTGGTCCTGTTGTGGACATGTGAACTTTTTCACAGTTTAGTTAGCTTGTGGTGCAGGCGGCTTTCATTACGCGTTAATTATTGCTGCCTTTTATCTTTCTGATGAGGTAAGCTTTGCTTCTGACGTTCCCTGTGTTATTTTCTTCACTTAGTGAAGTTTTTTCTGGGTTCCGAGTCAGTCTATCCTTTGTCGGAAGTTTTTCTACAGTGGTGTGTTGGCGGTGGTTCTTGTTGTGATATTCCCAGTGTTTTGTGTATATTTCAACTTTTCCTATTCCGTCTACTTAGGCCTAGCCAGCCGCTCGTAGTTTTGCCACATGTACAAGTGTTATTGTTTATTATGTATAAATATGCCCTACTGTGTCATGTGTATCCGGGTTTTAGTTGTGTATTGGCTAATTCCTCGGACTATGTTTGTTTCCTGGTTTAGTTGTGTATTGGCTAATTCCACGGATTATTGTGTGAACTTAGGTTAGTCGTGCGTGGCTTCCTTCGTGTACAGTGTACGTTCAGATGGTGTCTGATCGGGGTGGGTGTCCTTCCGGCGGGTTTTTTCTCGGTTTCACCATGTTAAAACCCGGCCGAGAGCCGTGTTAGGCCACACATGGTTTTTAACACAGGTTTGTGTCCCCGGCGATGAGGTGTCTGTGGCTCTCCAGGACTGCGTCTCTGTTGGTACCTGGTTTCAGGCCCACTTTGATTCCCGGCGGACTGGCTGTTCCCATCTATAAAACTTTGTTCTTGCGAACATACGTTATGTAGTTTTTCTACCAGGTTTTACAAAACCACATGAAAAACCTAGCTGTTGTTGAGGGCTTTCCTCCCCGGCGATCTTTTACAAAGAAGTGGGGACAGGAACTTATGGGGTTAACGTTTGACATCTCACCCGGCGGGTGTACCTTGGAAGGGTGGGATAATCTATTAAGTCATTCAGTGAATTAACCATTCCATTTTTAAGCAATACTGTATGTATCGCCGCCTTTATTTTTACGGCAATTGAAGGTTCAATTGGGGTTAAAATCGTTTTTTCACACCCGGCGGGTGCTCCTAGTTGGAGGAAATAAGGAATTTACAAATTCATTTTCGATTTAACTACTTAATTCAGTGATACATTTAGGTATCGCCGCCTTCAATCTTACGGCGATCTTTTTGTGACAATTCGTTAGAAATCAGATCTCGTGTCAGCCTGCCCTGTGTTATTATACAAAAATATTTCAAGGGCCGGCGTCTTTATGGGGGGTTGTTTTTGTTCCATTATTGAATCTTGAGACAGTCACCACCAGAAAGACTATAATCGCCATGCTGGACCGATATTATGTCAGAGGGTATTCTTCACTTTCTTCAAAAGATTTGTTTAGATATTCTGAAACCCCGCCGCGTAGCGAGCTGTGTTCGTTGTGTCATCACATCTCGTTATCCGGTGGGCTATTAACACTTGTGTGCGAACATGTTGGATTAACCTTATGAGCATTATGTAATTCCTGGAAAATTTTCTTTTTTTCCAGAGCTGGGCTCCGGCGGACCAATACAGACCCGGCGGTAGTTTTCCACACCAGTCTCTGTCATGGCTACCGTGGCCCCAGTCTTTGCTTTATGCACTACCCCTGCTTGTGCTGGTATCCCTATTTTTGCGCATACCCTTTGCATAAGGTGTGTTAAATGTCTAGACCGTTCAAGGGGTCTCTGGGTTATGCGTAATTGTTCTTTTTGCTCCCAATTAGCTATAAAAGTCCTTTGCGATAATGATAAGACTGCAGCAGTAGCGTTACGAGAAGTAAGGCAACAGATGTCAGCCTACACTACGATTGTTGCACATAAATCACTTCAATGTGATAACGTCCCTCTTTGGGATAAATTATTATTTGAACACCCTCCCCCTAAACGTTCCTCTAGAGTCACGAGTCATAAACCGGCGGAGACTGGTCAGGGGTCTGTATCTTCTGCGGCTACACCCAAACGTCCACGAGAGCCTACACCCCCGGCATCCGCCTCATCATCTCGGGCGAGATCTCGGTCCAGGTCACCTCTCAGACGACAGTCATCTAGTCTTGCCTCTTCACCGGCGAGTAAGAAGAGTAGGACGGAAAGTTCCACCAGTGGTCACGGCGATGATTCCTCGAAATCTAAGAATAGTTCACGGTCACACCGTAGCCATAAATCCTCCAAAAAGGATTCACATAAAAGAAAGTCCTCCCTACATTCACCAGTTCCTAGTGCCTCTCTTCATACCTCTACCCCAGACAGAGTTTGTGTTAGGTCTCAAGGGTCCAGTGCGGTGCCTGTCCTTAAAGAGGATTTACCCATAAATATTTTGACCCTGGAATTGGAAAGTTCGGGGGGTTCAGTTCGTGATAATGTGTCAGACTCTCAAGAGAGTGTAGGCCAAGGCCTCGGGGTTTGGCGGTTTGCTCAGCCAGGGTCCGACCACCCACGTTCGACTCAAACGAGTCACACAGTAGCTGATGTCCACAGGGACGCGGCGATCCCATCCTCTATTCCTGACTTGTCTTGGCAGCAAGGTACCCCGGCTTCGGAGGGATCTTCTCAGGAAGAGAAAGACGAAGTTTCAATAATTTCGGAAATGGAAGGGCAAGAGTCAGGCTCAGGCTTAGACGCCGCACAGGATATTAATGATTCACCTGTAAGTTCATCTCCAAATCAATTTGTTACTGCGCAAGAAATTAATGGGCTGCTTACTCAGGCTTTATCTAGATTTTTTGGCCAACAACAGGAGGCCCCCACGATCGACTTGGGGGCTCCCACGACAAGTTCTACGGTACGGCCTCTGATGACTTCGATTGTCTTATCTAAGATCCCTAACCCCCCCACTCTGTCAACATCAGTAGCTACCAAGCCTGCTACGGCGGCATTGACAACTTCCAATGTCAGGGTCATCACGGATGTTAATCC
>JBAKBP010033017.1:0-22405 GCA_037953745.1 Lithodes maja
ACCCAGCCCTGGTACACAGGAACCACTGCCTATTATCCAGGTTACCCAGCCTGGTACACAGGGCCACTGCCTATTATCCAGGTTACCCAGCCTGGTACACAGAGGCCACTGCCTATTATCCAGGTTACCCAGCCTGGTACACAGGAACCACTGCCTATTATCCAGGTTACCCAGCCTGGTACACAGGGGCCACTGCCTATTATCCAGGTTACCCAGCCTGGTACACAGAGGCCACTGCCTATTATCCAGGTTACCCAGCCTGGTACACAGAGGCCACTGCCTATTATCCAGGTTACCCAGCCTGGTACACAGGAACCACTGCCTATTATCCAGGTTACCCAGCCTGGTACACAGGGGCCACTGCCTATTATCCAGGTTACCCAGCCTGGTACACAGAGGCCACTGCCTATTATCCAGGTTACCCAGCCTGGTACACAGGAACCACTGCCTATTATCCAGGTTACCCAGCCTGGTACACAGGGGCCACTGCCTATTATCCAGGTTACCCAGCCTGGTACACAGAGGCCACTGCCTATTATCCAGGTTACCCAGCCTGGTACACAGGAACCACTGCCTATTATCCAGGTTACCCAGCCTGGTACACAGGGGCCACTGCCTATTATCCAGGTTACCCAGCCTGGTACACAGAGGCCACTGCCTATTATCCAGGTTACCCAGCCTGGTACACAGGAACCACTGCCTATTATCCAGGTTACCCAGCCTGGTACACAGAGGCCACTGCCTATTATCCAGGTACCCAGCCTGGTACACAGAAGGCCACTGCCTATTATCCAGGTTACCCAGCCTGGTACACAGGGGCCACTGCCTATTATCCAGGTTACCCAGCCTGGTACACAGAGGCTACTGCCTATTATCCAAGTTACCCAGCCTGGTACACAGAGGCCACTGCCTATTATCCAGGTTACCCAGCCTGGTACACAGGGGCCACTGCCTATTATCCAGGTTACCCAGCCTGGTACACAGAGGCCACTGCCTATTATCCAGGTTACCCAGCCTGGTACACAGGAACCACTGCCTATTATCCAGGTTACCCAGCCTGGTACACAGAGGCCACTGCCTATTATCCAGGTTACCCAGCCTGGTACACAGAGGCCACTGCCTATTATCCAGCTTACCCAGCCTGGTACACAGGGGCCACTGCCTATTATCCAGGTTACCCAGCCTGGTACACAGAGGCCACTGCCTATTATCCAGGTTACCCAGCCTGGTACACAGGGGCCACTGCCTATTATCCAGGTTACCCAGCCTGGTACACAGAGGCCACTGCCTATTATCCAGGTTACCCAGCCTGGTACACAGGGGCCACTACCCATTATCCAGGTTACCCAGCCTGGTACACAGGGGCCACTGCCTATTATCCAGGTTACCCAGCCTGGTACACAGAGGCCACTGCCTATTATCCAGGTTACCCAGCCTGGTACACAGGAGCCACTACCCATTATCCAGGTTACCCAGCTTGGTACACAGTTTACATCCCCGGGTGGGACGTCACAAACGTTTACTATCTCCAGGTACCTATTTACTGGTAGTTGAGGAGGGGCATTGTGTGTAAAGATATTGCTTTTCCTTTTTGCCCTGCCTGGGGAGCTTTCTATTGAGAGTAGAACTCGCAACTACTGCGCCACAGTCACCATAGATATGTGCGAGGTTAAGGAATAATTGAAATAGATGTTATCCCTTTGATATGTAGAAGCTGTTTACAATTACGTAGTGTTATCAAGAATACAGCTTAAAAAGACGCCATTTTACTGGAAGTGTTGAAAATATGTCAAAACTTTCTAAACACCATGTGTTGTTTAAGTAATTTGACGGAGAGAATAGAAACCTTCGTCTGATTGAAAGTGTTACGAAATTACCGTATATCCTAGATCGATCTAATGTTAACATCAAAGTATGTGACCATAATTATGGGACCCGATGATAATGTTGAATAATATGACTATAAAATCGAGACCCAATGATATCCTCTAAGAATAGGACCACAAATCTGAGACTCCATTTACCGAAGCAGTTAGGTAGAAGAATTGTGCATTTCTTGATAAATGTATCAACATTGGCACACACAATAATAAACGCAGTATTATCAAAATTATTATGTTGGGCCATCATAGGTTTAGCCTATGTTGGATTTTGCAGCCCCTTTTAAAATAATTTCCATTAGAGTTCTGAAACACTGATATTTGCCCCAAACTGTATACCATGGTAGATATGTCAAACTAGTCTCAAATGACTCGTCTGGGCAAGAGAAACAACGTATAAAAATAAATAAATAAATAAATACAAAAAATAAAAATAATAATAATAATAATAATAATAATAATAAAAACATAAATAAATTGGCTAATGTTGACCGTTCGATTTGTACTAGTCCCTGTAGTTTATCATCATGCTAAAAAATTGTAAGAATTGTTGCCATTTGCCACTAATTTGTTGAACTACAGGGACCAGTATAAGTCATATGGTCAACTTTCTGTAAACATCGTCTGAACATTTATTGTTTCTCTTGTCCAGACGAGTCATTTGAAACTAGTTTGACAACTCTACCACAGTATACAGTTGGAGGTAAATATCTGTGTTTAAATACTTTAATGAAGATTAATTGAAAAGGGGCTGCCAAAGCCAACATAGGCTAAGCCTATGTCGACCCAATATCTAATTTTCATTATACTGCGTTTATTATTGTGTGTGCCAATTTTGACACTTTTTTTCAAGGAACGCACAATTCCCACAAATTATCTCACTTAGCTGCCACACTAATTGCAACATCTACAAATATGGTTGTAAAAACTCTTAATTTGCAGCCAGCGTGGACCGTGCTGCTGTGAAGAAAGGTATCGACCACTGGACGGAACACACCTGTATCAAGTTCAGCGAGACCACCAACACGAACCAGCCCCACCTGAGCTTCTTCCTCGGTGGCGGATGTTACTCCAACATTGGTCGAGTAAACTCTAATGCTGGCCAGAAGGTGTCGATTGGCAACGGATGTCAATCGGTTAGTTACTGGGGAAGGTCAACAAGTAGCGATTGAATCCACTGTCATGTTTTTTATATTAAGCTAAAGGCCGTTTCTGCTTTGATGAATGCTTGACATTATTTTGATTAACTTCTGTGAGTTTAAAGTGTTCCGCACGCATCAATTTGGGCAATACAGTATATTCCATAGGTTAATCACACTGTTAAAAATTAAATGTCTTGCCTCGTGTATATAAAAGGCCTCTCAATTATAGTGTGTCCTTTACTTCTAGTTTATTTCGATAATATATAATTGAATTACCTTCTTTCATCCACATTGTCTATCCTATTGATCAATTTAACCCTGTCAGTACGATGACATAATTTTAATCATAGTCTGGTTACCAATAACCGATCTTCTATATTTTATAATCTACATCTGGGAATCAAAGAGGTAAATGCTTTCCTAATACACCCTGGCATTGGTCAGATTGATATTAACCCTTTTAGATTTCGAGGACGCTCTTGTATCTTTATTCTGACTAACATTAGACGATTTTACTCTGCTTTAGAAGGCCCTCTAAGGATATATAGTTCTATCTTGGTTACCCCTCTGACTTCCAAAATTCCTTCCTAATCCAAATACACTCGCTTAAAAATGGCCAAAATTAAATGAAGAACCGCGTCATCGAATAATAAAGGGGTTAACACTTTTAGCATGATGGTGTAATTTTCGTCTTATTCTGGTGACCATTATACGGTTTTCTGTAGTTTAAAATCTTCCTCTACGAATCAAATGAGTAAATAATACCTACATACACAATTTCAGTAACACAGAACCCTCTTAAACTACATACAATCGTCAAATGTTAGTGAGAATGAGATATTTGTTAAAGCCTGATCGTTGTGAAGGTGTTAATGTGGTGTTGTTGTTGGCCAGCTGGGTGTTATGAAGGTGTTAATGATGGTGTTGTTGTTGGCCAGCTGGGTGTTATGAAGGTGTTAATATTGTGGTGTTGTTGGCCAGCTTGGTGTTATGAAGGTGTTAATGTTGGCCAGCTTGGTATTGTGGCTCACGAGATCGGTCACGCCATGGGGTTCTTCCACGAACAAAGCCGACCAGACCGGGACACCCACGTCGTCATCAACAACGACAACATCCAGAGCGGCAAAGAGGGCAACTTTAACAAGTACAGTACCAGTGTCATCAACGACATGCAAGTAACTTACGACTATGGCTCTGACATGCACTACGGACCTAAGGTAATAAAAATGGTTCTCTATACATGTAAGCCTCAAGTAATACCAAATATCCGCTATGATCACACACACACACACACACACACACACACACACACACACACACAGTAGCCTAGTAGGTAGAGCTCTCGTCTCACACACGAGGGGTCGGGGGTTCAATCCCAGACCGGGCGGAGACAAATTGGGCTCGTCTCCTTTCATGTGTTAGCCTCAGTTCACCTAGCTGTAAATAGGTACCTGGAATAAGTGGACGACGTTGTGACGTCCAATCTGGGGTTGGCAAAAATGGTACAAGGCGAGATGGGTATCATATGGTTCACCTAAGCTGATGGCTACCTAAGCCTTCGGGCGAGACGGTACAGTCTATAGTGAGAATGGTACCAAACAGATCCACCCTAAGCCTTCGTTTCCGATGTCGCCAATTGGCTAAATACAGACTACACACACATCCACAGCCATTCCAACAGTACATAATACTTAACATGCATTTCACGCAATACATTCCCAGTTAAGGAGGCGCGATAATAATGAGCTTAGCTCGCTTTGCGTGGATTCCCCTTGACGAACAAGTAACCGAGTAACTGAGTAACTGAGTAACACACACACACACACACACAATTTGCTTCAAGCCGTAATATTGAAATGATGTTGTATTGCCCGTGCGTTCCTCAGAGTTTCACAAACAACGGTAAAACCACAATCTCCACCCAAAACCCATTGGTGCAAGGACTCATCGGTCAGAGGGCAGGACTCTCACACAGGGACAAGCTGCTCGCCAACAAGATGTATAGCTGCATTGGTAAGGGGGAGAGAGAGAGAGAGAGAGAGAGATCAAGCTATATGCCAACAAGGTGTGTCCTTCATAAATATTATTTTTTCTTTTATTTGGAAAGAAGGTTATAAATACAATTGTGTTTAGATCAAACACAGACAATTATATACAGTATACTAATTCCCGGAAAGAATGTTCAATCCAAAGTAAAAACGCAGGGGGGGGGGGGGGGTCCGTGAATGTTTGTAAGTGACGTACAGCCAGGGACTAAAGCGGTGTCCATCTACTAAACCCACATCAATTAAATTATAATACATGTTCACCAGCCAACTTCACTTCTAAGCTCAATTATTGAAATCAACAAATACATGTGGCACTCCAAGGACTCGAACCTAGGAGATAATAAAGATATTCTGTATATTATACTGCTACTAAGTTATATTTGTTCTATTATAAATCCTCAATACTGAAATCATGTTCGACAATAATGTATATTCATAAACTAATTATATATCTACATCTAATATGTATATTACTGCCATATTTGATGTGATTATTCAAATATTTATGATATTTTTCGGTCTGGTTGACAAATTATTAGCACTCACATACAGTAGTAGCTTTATGACAAATATTTCATGTACATCATAATTATACAGTAAATAGTACTCAAACATAACAGGGGAACATATAGGAGAAACAATTCTCTTTGACCTTTGAGTACGGTCAAGTCCTTACCATTTACATAATTGAGATTAGACGTTGTATTCAGCTTAGGAAAAACGTCTAATGATCAATTAGTTATCCATCTACAGCAGTGGTTCCCAAACTTTTTCAGGTCGTTACCCACTTTTCATACATGATCCTTATCCATGGCCCCCCACCCATAACCCGTGACTACAATCATTGTCTACAGTCCTACAATCAGGTCCAAATATAAACCACTCTAGCAATACATGTAATTTTATTCATGCCAAATGTTATTTTTCTTTTGTTCAGTATTAACTAATGAAATTTGCATTTATCCTTTGTTGAATCACATATAATTATTAAAATGATACTAAACAAGTAATGTAATGTATATAAAAGAATGTCCATACCTAAAGAGTAATTTAAAATCGTTAAATTTCCAAAAGGCTGTTTTAGCAATATAAAGAAAAACATTTCCTTCACTTGAATCCCCATTCCACTCGGTGTGAAGGGTGATGTTGCAGATTATCAACCAGCTTCTTGATTCTTGGTTTTGTTTCACTTAAAGCACACCGTAGGTCATGCTTCACCTCAAGTCTGTTCCGATATTTTGTCTTAATTTGGAGTAGTTGAGAGAATGCAGCCTCACAGGAATAAGTTGATGAAAATGGTAGGAGGTGGCGAAAAGCTAAGTCACATAAGTTTGGGTATGAAACTGCCACTGATGACCAAAATATTGAGAGAGATTCAATTTCAAACTTCATCTTTGCTCCAGAATCTTCCTGAAGTGCCAACAGCTCAGTTTGACCATCATCATTGTCATCAGGTATGCATGTCACTGGAGCAGTGAAGGGGAACCTTACTAGCTGAGAGGTTTGGCTTTGGATATCTGGGAAGTACCTTTTAAATTCCTCTTCCAAAGCCTCAAGATGTTGGGTAATCAAGTTCTGTGTAGCAGCGCCACAATCCTCTGCGATTTCTGACACCGTTTCCAACATTGCCAAGTTCCCCAGTCCAACTTTGCGCCTCCAATTCTCCATCTTACGAATGAAAGCTTTGATTTTGTCCACAAAATCGATTATCAAGCTCCCTTTCCCTTGTAGTTCCAGGTTGAGTGTGTTCAATTGTTTAAATATGTCTACAAGGTAGGCTAGCCGTATTTCGAAGCCATCTGTAGACCATGCTGACAGCAAATCTTGCTTGTTCTGTATCCTGAGAAAGAGGTTAATCTCTTCTCTGAGCTCAAAAACACGCTGAACTACATTTCCTTTGGATAGCCAGCGAACTGCTGTATGAAAAAGGAGGGTTTCATGAGCGGCATCCATATCTTGGCAGAGTTTCTTAACCTCTCCGCGGCGCACAGGGGGTTTTCTACAGGGTAAGACTGTGCGCACCTATGATGATTTTGGGACCTATTGCAAATTTCGATAAAAAGTACACCATCGTGTAGGGAATGTTTGCGTGCATCGGCCCATATATATTTGACCCCCCAAAAAATGTCTGGGGGGGGGGTGGGGGAACGGTCCGTAGTTGAAAAATGTGGAGCGAATGGCACCGCGCGGCTAGATTGTCATCGAGCGGCGAGATTTCCCTGCCGAATATTTACGCGCGCAGGGGATAGAAGGAGAGGGAGGAGGGGGTGGGTTACCGCGTATTATCACGTATATATCCATTTTTGAGCCCTTTTAGGCTATGTAGAGTATGTATACATGTGTAGGCCACCCATATAACAATGAATATGCCTCACAGTGACCAAAAATTGCAATATATAAGGGAATTATAAGATAATTTTTAGGCGGGAATGAAGATGTGTTGGAGGTTTGGCGGCAATTTATGAGCCGAGAGTGTGGTTTACGCCATACATATCACGTATATCTTGTACGTAGAGCACTGTCATGCTATAATACAGACTTGTACGTATGTATACGTGCCATATATCAAAATATATACCGCATATTGACCAATTCATGCGATATTTACGCACATTATCAAAGAGTTTCTATGCGTGAACCAAGGTGTGAGTGAGTTGTGCTGGGAATGAAAGGGGGAGAGGGTGTGTTACGCCATAAATATCACGTAAATCTTGTATTTAGAGCACTGTCATGCTATAATAAAGACGTGTACGTATGTAGGCGTCCCATATAACAAGGAATATACCGCATATAGCCCAATTGATGCGATATTTACGCAAATTGTGAATGTGTTTCTAGCAGACGGAAGCCTGAAAGGGTGGGTTGGGGGTGGGTGGGTGGGAGGGAGGGAGGGAGGCATGCAGGGGTGCAGGGAGGGAGTGAGTGAGTCGTGAAGAGAAGGAAGGCAGGCAGATCTCTAGATAGATAACCAGCTGTGTGACAATTGTGAAGGCGCCCGAGGCGTATGGATGCTTGGGATTTTTAACCTTATGTCTTCCAGGTGTCTGGTGTTTGTTGCCACCAAGAGTTTTACAATAACATGAGTCAGGAATGGAGAGAGAGAGAGAGAGAGAGAGAGAGAGAGAGAGAGAGAGAGAGAGAGAGAGAGAGAGAGAGAGAGAGAGAGAGAGAGAGATAGATAGAAACTGAGACATGCGTATGTCGTACGTATAAATGGACTTCAGAATTGCATTTTTATGCAAGCAGACATTGCATTTTAGACACATGTGAAGTACCACAGAAACATGTAGGCCATTGACTGTCAATAAAGTACTATATTATAGACCACCAGCGACGGTGGTCAGTAAACACTTGCAGATTGCCTTTTGCGATAAAGGGCTAAATATAGAATGGTGTCTCCTTACAGTTGCGAAAGGGTAGATTGCCACCAGAGAAACTTTTACTTATTTATTTCCAAGTAATATGCAATCTAAATGTATATTCGAGACCTACTGCAATTATTTGTATGACAGTCATGACTATGTATAATCCAATATACGCGCGTAGGCGAGACATAAGAAAGCTGGTTGAGCAATTTTCGACACCCACACAGTTATTATTCTTTTTTATTTACAATATTATACAATACAAATGTATTTGTGAAGAGTATTTTATCCATTATTGTATTTATACAAATTTTGTTCCCAGACAGAGCTGCTGTGGCTGGTGTAGCTGGGGCATAAAGGGAGCGGTAAAGGGTCACCGCTTGACCGTGTGAAAATGAGTGGAGTCGCACTGAGAGGGGCAATTTTGCTGAATGTTTTGGCAATTTTGGACATAATAAAGTTATATAATTACTAATTCTTGACAGAGACAAACTTTTATAAACCTTGGCATGATATAATTGATAATCCCATCAATTTACAAACGTAAATTGGTGGGATAATTCATTTTTTTTTTGTATATGGTCATTTCGATTGTAGACACAAAGTTTTGAGTGATATTTGGTATGAGCTCCTGTGGCATGGTTGGTAAGGTTGCGGACTGGAAAACTCAAAGTGTGCTAGGGTTGTGTGATCGAATCCAGGAGGGGGTTATGGGGAAGGTTTTATATTGTCTAGAACATTTTTGATAAAAAATTTTTTTTTACAAGATCATGCCATTGTATTCAATAAATATGAAATATTCATAGAATATATCATATTGTAAGAATACAATGACATGACCTTGTGTTTTTTTTTTTTATTGTTTTATTTTATTATCTTAGTAGGTTTGACAGGATTTGTTGAAACATATTTATTTTTGTACAATTCATTTGAGGTAAGACAATAATTATATACACATGACTTTGGCTAATAACAAACATATATATTGATATAATAAAAAAATAAGGCATATTACATGTAAATCTTTGAAACTTATAAACTAAATAATGAAACATACAATTATATAATGCAAAAGCTATATCACAGGGACATCTTTGGAACTTATACATTATATAATATATATGTTACATTATGAGGTAGCGTGATCAATTAGGTCAGGTCAGGTAAGGTAGGGCGCGAGTCCAGGACAGGGCTGGGCAGGGGGCGAGTCCAGGGCAGGGCACGGGGCGAGTCCAGGGCAGGGCAGGGCAGGGCAGGGCAGGGCAGGGCAGGGCAGGGCAGGGCAGGGCAGGGCAGGGCGACACTCAATAATTTTTGAAGGTGTGGTAGTCCCTGAAGCAGTCACCCATGCAGAGTGGAACTTTGCACTCTGCGCACATTGAGGTGACTCTTTTTGGGACATGGGGTTTCCTGACACTGGAGCTGCAGATGGTGCACTGCACCTGCCTGTGACGAGTGCCAATCAGCTCGGTGTTGGTTAGGTAGTGTCTTTGGACACCCACCTGGACTCGGTCAGGAACGTGATCCCCACGCCATGCCGTACGTCTGTGAGTGGTGGTGCCATACTTCTCCAGGAGTTGGTATGAGACGTTGTACACGAACTCCCGGAATTTAAGTTTCTGGTTTGGGGCCATATTCTTTTTGACCAACCACAAGTTGTAGGCGTTCAGCATCGTTATGTCAACAAGGTGGAGGAAGAGCTTGTAATACCACTTCACAGTCTTCCTCAGACACTCAACGCCTGACAGCTGACAGTCAGACTTGTCCACCATGCGCATGTTTTTGGTGTAGTCCACTACCATGTCGGGCTTGTAGATGGTCTTCCTGGTTCAGTAGTGGATTTTGCCAGAATCCATCTGGGCACCTGTGTGGACGGTGGAAAGCAGGTGGACGTCTCGCTTATCCTTCCACTTCAGGGCTATCACTTTCCCACACTTTTCGAGCTGCTTGAATTTCTGCCCCTTTCGTCGCCTTCTTCGCACATGCCTCTCGCGGTGTTCCTGGGCCAGGTCGTCTTCTGAAGGTGTGTCACTGGAGGAGGCATCTGTGAGAGGAATGACATCACCTGTGAATTTTGGCATACACTTTCTTGTCTTTCTGACAGTCCCACATGACCCCGTTTGGTTGTCATGAAGAAACTGGCAGAGAGCTGGAGAAGTATACCAGTTGTCAGTGTAGATGATGTGGCCTTTGCCCAGGTAAGGTGCCAACATTTTCCTGACGATGGCACCTGACATGCCCATGGGGTCATTGGCAGCGGCTTTCGGTATGTCAATGTCAGTGCCTGTGTACACGATCATGTCAAGCACTATTCCAGTTTCGCAGTCACACAAAACGAAGAGCTTGATTCCGAACCTATGCCTTTTCAAGGGGATATACTGTTTGAAAACAAGACGTCCTTTGAAGAGCACTAGCGACTCATCAATCACCAAATTGAGGAAGGGGTAAAAGTATTTCCTATACCTCTCCAACAACATGGTGAACACATTCCGAATTTTCCATATCCTGTCAATCCTGTTAGGATTTTCGTTGTCTGCAAAGTGCATAAATCTTAGCAGCAACAAAAATCTGTCACAAGTCATGAACTTATTGAAAGTTGGGGTGGCGATGAGAGGGTCGTGCTTCCAATAGTGTTGCAACACATGCTTCTTGATCAGAGGCATGAGGAACAACAAGGCAAAGAACGTCATAAATTCTTCCACAGTCGTATCCACCCAGCCTCGTATTCTCGCTTTTGGAGAAAGGACGTCCAATCTGCCAAACACCCACCTGTAGTAGGCGTTTGTTTGGGCAACGATGTACGTCATTACCTCCATATCGAAAAAAGCGAGGAAGAAGTCGCTTTCGTTCGCTTGATCGTCACAGGGCCAGTCGTCAGTTGTTCCTGATGTCCCAGGATTGAACTGGGGCACGTCAGGTACAAAATTGACCCCGTCAGACCAATCGAACGAAGGCAAGCCAGGGATCGGAATGCCGTCTGCGTCTGCTTCATCGTCTGAAATATCGCTTCCATGGTCGCGATACAGCACTTGATCATCATCACCCTCCTCTTCACTAGACAGACGATGACCTTCCTCATTTTCGTCACCGACGTCGGACTCACTCCCACTGTCCACTCCCAAATCCCCCCACCCTTGGTCCCGTGCTAGGGCTTCGTCGTCAAAACCTGGGCTGCCAATGTCCTGCGAATCACCATCAAACAGCAGGGCGGCATATTTTGATGGTGTCAGAGTTTTCCGGGTCACTTTTGCACGCGAGGGTGTCTTATGGACAGGGACAGCAGAGGTGGCGGCAGGGGCGGCGGCAGGGGCGGGGGCAGAGGCGGCGGCAGAGGCGGCGGCAGAGGCGGCGGCAGGGGCAGCAGTGGTGCGTGGCCTTGATGGCAAGATGATGGTGGTGCCTGTCGCCCTTCTCTCTGTTCCTTGGGCAGGGGCGGCAGGGGCGGCAGGGGCAGCAGGGGCAACAGGGGCAACAGGGGCAGCAGGGCCACCAGGGACAGCAGGGACAGCAGGGCCAGCAGTCGCTTTCCCTCTCCCTTTCCCCTTCCCCTTCCCCTTCCCTGTTCCTTGGGCAGGGGCGGCAGGGGCAGCAGGGGCGGCAGGGGCAGCAGGGGCGGCAGCGGCAGCCGGGCCAGGGGCGGCGGCGGCAGCCGGGCCAGGGGCGGCGGCTGGTGGTGGTGGTAGGGGCACTGTGGCTGGCGTACAGGATCTTTTCCCTACGCCCGTGCCTTTAATTTTTCCTGCCCCCGCAGGTTTTGCAGCCCTAGGGCGGCCTCCTGCGTCGCTGGTACCGGTGGCAGGGGTGGCAGGGGTGGCAGTGGTGGCAGTGGCCTGGGTCGTGGTGGCAGTGTCCCGAAAGACCAATGACCTCTGTGCCATTGCCTTGCTTGCACGTGTTTTTTGTGCTTTGGGTGCTGGTGTTTCGTCCTCAGAGCTGTAGGGCGTGTCGTACTGGTAGCTAGGGTCTTTGGCAGCCACCCTCTGCCTTCCACGGCGGCTAACACCACCAGAAGGAGGGCTGGTTGTGTCATCAGGGAGCGAGCGTGAGGGACGTGTGGGCTCCATGACTAGTGCGTGGTTACTGGCGCGGTGGTGCTTGCACGAGTGCGGGGCGAGCGTTTGGCGGGGTGGTATCGAGAGTTGACATGTAGTACTATATCCACACCAATTTTCAGCCGCCTGACTATTAACGCGCGGTTTTGGTACGCGTTCAAAAGCTTTACTCTGAAGAGTCTCCCCGCAGTGCGCCGGGGGAACTCTTAAGAGTCTCCCGGCAGCTCACGGGTTAAAAAGGCGTGTGTTAAGAGCACTACCTTTTACAAAGTTAACGGTCTTTATAATGGTATTCAGAGTGTCCAGTAATTCTGAAGGTAGTGTTTTAGATGCAAGTGCTTGCCTGTGGATCATGCAGTGAAGAGAGATAGCATTTGGTGCTTTTTGCTTAACTCTTGTAACGAAACCTGACTGAGAACCCAACATGGCTGGAGCCCCATCTGTGCATATCCCACAGAGATTTCCCCAGTCAAGTCCTTCAGCTTCAAAGAATTCTGTAAGTTTCTGCATTATGTCTTCACCTTTGGTAGATTGCTCAAGAGGTTCACAAAATAAGAATTTCTTCCTTCAGATCCTCATCATGAACATACCTTACAAAAGCCATGAGTTGTGAGCAGGACTGGACGTCAGTGGACTCGTCGAGTTGAATACTGAATAATCCAGCCCCTTTAATTTCCTGTATCACCTGCTCTTTGATGTCATCAGATATTTGAGAGATTCGGCGTTGCACTGTATTATTTGATAGAGAAATAGCATTCAGCTTGTCAGCATTTTTCTCACCTAAAACAAGCTTGACCATCATTTTGGCACATGGCAAAATTAACTCTTCCCCGATTGTGTGGAGTTTCTTTTGCTTTGCTATTTCAAGGGATACAAGAAATGATGCCTCTACTACTGCAGCATTTTGTTGATGAATGGAGCCACTGGCATCCAGACGTTGTCTCTTCATGTTTAATTCTTGTCGACTAAAGAAAGAACATCTTTACCAGCATATTGATGATGCTTGGTTTCCAGGTGTAATTTAAGCTTACTGGGCCTTAGTGATTCAGGTGTGAGTATCTTGTGACAAATCACACACGGAGGCTTTACTACACCTTTATCAGTAATGCTTGTAAATCCAAAATCCAGATAACTGTCAACATAGTTGCGTTTCTTGTTAGAAGCCATTACTTGCAGTCTACCTGTAATGCACAAAGAAAAAACACTATTAACACGCAAGGTATTTAAAATCTCCCGCCCTTGCGAATTGTTCATGAAAACATTGAGTATTGCAGAATGGAACAAAAAGTAGATCAATATCTTGGAAATTACTTCCCACATCCAAAAACAAACACTTGACAGCATAAAAAGCTGATGGTTGTGAGGTTTCCCTATATCACACAATTATTTTGCTACACACGTATACATGATTGAGCTACCATACCCATGTGTTGAATAAACACCGATAAGTAACATTACTGAGCTGTTTTGAAAAACAAGTTAAATAGATTGTGAAAAAATGCATCAGATATTATTTCACTTCATGTTAATATACATCATGATGCAGAGCTTACTTACCATTAAAGTAGGCTCAAACTGATTATGTAGAGAGGCACACACAGTGATCGATGTTGCAATTGTGAATGTGTGGTTAAGTATGAACAATTTTAACACCCTTGCTGATACTCAAGATTCAAGACCAGGTTCTCATACAGTATCCATGGCTTAGGAATCCTTAGAATTATGTTGAGTGAAAATTGTCTACTACCCTAATACATCTCCATGTTTTGTTTGATGTCAAGAACAGAGAATCAGATATAAAAAGATATTTACACAGAATACATTTTGGGACATATTACTCATGTGTCTGGCAGCGAGGCATTGCACTAACCTTGTACTGATAACTGAACCTGTGAGTTCACTCCACTGGCTGGCTACCGACTCAAACCCTATGGTTTCATCTGTACATAGCCTCAGCTTATGGCCCCCTACATTTTGTTATATGGCCCCCAGTTTGGGAACCACTGATCTACAGCATTTTTGTTCAAGAACATGACACCTTGTATTCTAGTTATCCTTATATAATTATATTTTGTTCAGAAAAAGCTTCCATAACCAATGGATAACAGTGGTATTATCGTCAGTTATATCTATTATTGACCTTTAATTCCTCTGAGCAACGTGGATTAGGTGTGGAAGGGATCTGCCTCGTGTGGGTCGATCAGTCTTATACAGAATAAACACATTGTCTAGTCAACAACCACTGGACAATAATAATTGACCCACTACGATATTGAGCCCTTTACAACTGACACAAACATAAATTCAGAAAAAAAAATGTGTTTATATAATAGTTTGGTATTTGGAAGGCAAGTTATACTAAGTTAGACTAGGTTATGATAAGATAAATTACCCAGGAAAGGATACTATAATAATATAATAGGTAAGATTAGGTTGGACCAAATACTATATGTAATTTTTTTCGCCTGGCGAAAAATTTAATTCCCCGGCAGTATATTTCTAGATACTAAATGGGAAAATCTGAAACTACTATGTCTCTGAATCATATTAATGTTGTGATTCCATAATTAACATCATACTGTATGAGAGAGAGAGAGAGAGACTATTATAGACTACGCATGATCATAGTCTTATTTCAACTATCGCCCCCCACCCCTCCTTCCTTTCTACCCTCCTCCAACTAGCCTGCGTCATTTGAACCAGATTCACTGCTTCACTGGCGTGTTATCCTTTGTTTCAGTTGGGGGGCACCGCTTTAGTCGTTGACTATACAACGGCCATGGTAGGAACAGAATGAATGATGAAAGGCACATAATGTCACCAGCAAATATTTATATATATATCAGAGGGAATGCATCTTCTTTTTTGCAATTTACCATGCTCTGTAGATCACTATAATTGTATATGTATGTGGATGTCTTCATATAATAAAATGTTTCTATTCACTACTATTGAGATTTCACAATTCATGATTATCTATATACTCCGACTAATGATGCTATCTTATTAGTTCTTCATTATTTACTTTCTTCTTTAAAATAGTTACTTTCAATTGAATCATAATAGGCTATTTAGTTGTTCATCATATTTCACAGCCAGAATGCTCCTTCACCACACATATACCCAGGCTCACATTCCTTATATGCTAAACCTTCTTACTAATTATGTTCTACTGAATATTACCACAACGTAGCCTCCTTAACTACCTCATAATAATCCCTTAATCCCTCCCCCTTATATACCACACAATGCCTTACAATACCTTATACCCTCCCCCTTATATACCACACCCTACCTCACAATACCTTACACCCTCCCCCTTATATACCACACCCTACCTCACAATACCTTATACCCTCCCCCTTATATACCACACAATGCCTTACAATACCATAATTATACCCTCCCCCTTATATACCACCCCTACCTCACAATACCATATACCCTCCCCCTTATATACCACCCCCTACCTCACAATACCATATACCCTCCCCCTTATATACCACCCCTACCTCAAATACCTTATACCCTCCCCCTTCATATACCACACCCTACCTCACAATACCTTATACCCTTCCCCTTATATACCACACCCTACCTCACAATACCTTATATCCTCCCCCTCATATACCACACCATACCTCACAATACCTTATACCCTCCCCCTTATATACCACCCCCTACCTCACAATACCTTATATCCTCCCTTATATACCACACCCTACCTCACAATACCTTATAGTTTATACCCTCCCCCTTATATACCACACAATGCCTTACAATACCATATACCCTCCCCCTTATATACCACCCCTACCTCACAATACCTTATACCCTCCCCCTTCATATACCACACCCTACTTCACAATACCTTATACCCTCCCCCTTATATACCAC
The DNA here is from genome assembly GCA_037953745.1 of Lithodes maja. Lineage (NCBI taxonomy): Eukaryota > Metazoa > Arthropoda > Malacostraca > Decapoda > Lithodidae > Lithodes > Lithodes maja. The sequence goes on from JBAKBP010033017.1 coordinate 16,385, forward strand.
ACAATGCCTTACAATACCATATACCCTCCCTCTCATATACCACCCCTACCTCACAATACCTTATACCCTCCCCCTTCATATACCACACCCTACCTCACAATACCTTATACCCTCCCCCTCATATACAACCCCCTACCTCACAATACCTTATAATTATCCTCCCCCTTACATACCACACCCTACCTCACAATACCTTATACCCTCCCCCTTCATATACCACACCCTACCTCACAATACCTTATACCCTCCCCCTTATATACCACACCCTACCTCACAATACCTTATAGTTTATACCCTCCCCCTTATATACCACACCCTACCTCACAATACCTTATACCCTCCCCCTTATATACCACACCCTACTCACAATACCTTATAGTTTATACCCTCCCCCTTATATACCACACCCTACCTCACAATACCTTATACCCTCCCCCTTATATACCACACCCTACCTCACAATACCTTATAGTTTATACCCTCCCCCTTATATACCACACCCTACCTCACAATACCTTATAGTTTATACCCTCCCCCTTATATACCACACCCTACCTCACAATACCTTATACCCTCCCCCTTATATACCACACCCTACCTCACAATACCTTATACCCTCCCCCTTATATACCACACCGTGACCTATTTCAAGCAGTACCTCTCAACCAGTGCCAAATCTTCTAGAACCAACTAAACCAGTACCCTACTATAGTTTATTCGCAGTAAGTAGGCGTGAAATCATGACCTCCATCCTCTGTAACTCAAAAAGTGCTATAGTAAATTGGCTGTAAACTTTCACATCTATTCCATGACGGACTCTTCCCAAATTGTAAAAATGTAAGCTCGATTACTCTAGTCGTTTTTTTAGTTACAGAGGATAGAAGTCATGATTTCTCGTCTACTTACGGCGAATGAACTATAGTATCAATAACTAACCAAACTTAACCTAACCTAACAGCATTGGTTAATTAACCCTCTTAGTATTCAAGGACGTGATTAATTTTATTACAAGATTATATTTAATTTTGGAAGGTCCACTGCGAATCAAAGGGGTAAAGTCTATCTCAATTAGGCTAACCCTCTCTCACAATTCCTTCCTAAAGGCCCGGTCACACTGCCCTTCGCGGTCGCATCGCGGACGTCTCACGGCGAAAAATGTGTGAACGTGAAGCAAGCGCTGTTGGACGCATATAAGTCGTGAAAGGACGCGATACAGCCGCACCCACACGGGCTATAAAAATCACACGCGGTCTCAAGTTTTGAGCTGCTCAAAACTTGAGACCGCGGGTGGCCACGGGGGGCACACGTGGTACACACGTGATAAAGACGTGGTAAAGACGCGTAAAGACGTGGTAAAGACGTGCTACGGCCGCGGTAAGTACGTGGTTACACGCGATAGGACGCGAACCTTTAGCGGGTAATCGCGGTTTAATGACGGTCATAGCACGGTTGTACCGCATCTGTTCCGCGTGTTTTCACGTGCATTTGCGTGTGTAGCGCGTGTACTCTGGGACCTATATATTTGGCTCGATTTGCCAAGCATTCATCACTCCTGGTTCTGACGTGATGGGGTGAACATGGACCGTATTGACCTCGTCTGCATGCGTCTCTTCTACCGCCTGCCCGGGCTCCTTATATACCCGTGGTGGGGGCGTGGTACACACGCGCAGTACCCGTGATAGCCCGCGAAACGGCCGCCCTGCACACGTGGACCAGCCGTGCTGTACACGTGATCACCCGTGGGTCAGGCGTGATGCAGCCGCGGTTACCCGCCGCTGCCTGTCACCACGTGGAGATTTTCCCGCGCTTACCCACGCTCCAGTCGCGCTTCACCAGCGGTCAGGACGCTGAACAGGCGCCGGCGTCTGTTCAGCGGGCATACCACGGGTAACCACGTGTTAGCCAATTTTTCACATTTTCCACCGCGTGTTACAGCGGCTAAAAATTTTCGGGGAAATTTACTCGCGCTGCAGACGCTAAAGGCAGTGTGACCGGGCCTTAAGCTGAATAAAACCGTCTACTAAGAGTTTGAATAATAGTAAGAAAGGCGTCCCGTATCCTGAAAGGGTTAAGCAATATTTGGTGTTCCCCCTATCAGAGAAGTGGATGAAGAAGTGTTCGTTGACCAGTGACCCGTGTAAGAACGATGGGTACCTGGGAGCGGACTGTAAGTGCGTGTGTCCCCCAGGAACCTCCGGCAACAACTGCCAGACTGTCACCGGTGGATACTATGGTCAGTAATAATAACTCAACTTTTGTTAAGGACCATTTACAGAGGAATTAATCAGTACTCAGAAGTGAGCACTCTTTATCACAGTTTATTGCTCTAGATAGAACGTCACAAATATGTGTTAGCTCCGAGGCCCGGATTCACTAATCCAACAATAAAGCTACGATGATTGAAATGCTGGGTGTGAAGGGAATTCATAGTCTCCTGAAATATCCCCAGGCTACCTTTAGGATCAACTTTTCCTGGTACCTGGCGCGGGGTACGAACCTCTGAAGGGAATTTAACCCCCTAAAAACCCACAGGTTTTGAGATGCCTTGGGTGGGGTTCGAACCCTGGTTAGTGACCCAACCATCACCACCAGGCCCGCGCGCTAACCCACTGTACTACCACGGACGTACTAAAAGTATAGCAACCTTAGTCCGATTTTTAAGAACCAGGTGATAGTCTCGTGGTGTTATCACGTGATGAGTTTATTGGACTTCCCATCTACGAATATTTTACGCTATACCTGACGTCAACTCGGGTTAGTATTATTGTGGGTGCGGGACATTTTCGAGAGCATTACAATGATCTTAAAGTACGAAACACACAAACAACAACATTGAAACTTAGTACAAGTTTGAAGGTAGTTTTTTCATGTATTTTGGGGTTAACCCATATACACTGAACCAGCTCTGCCTCGCCTTTTAATGACCATACCTCCGAACCACATCTAATCTGATCCGTGTGTTACTTACAGTAGATATGCTCTTAAATGTTATAGCCCGTAATAATATGTAATCATTGACGAAATAAAAAAAAAAAACTATTATACTTTTGAATGCATACTCATAAAGGTACTGCACTTATTTCAGTGCAGACAATTAGTACTTTCTTTCTGTTATTGTCTGTTTATATAGATATTCTGTATTTTTCATTTAGATCTTCATTCTTCCATTTTCATTTAAATTCTTAAATACTTTATTCCTAAGCAAATGTGTTCTATTATAAACCCTATAACTAATTAGTGTTTTTCCCTGCTCGTTTAGTCTGTGGTAAACTGAAAAAGAAAAAAAACAAACATCACCGTCGGTTACATGCGCCTGAGCTTAGTCACCGACAGTAAAATTAACAAACTTGGATTTAACACCACCTTGAAGTTTGAAACCTCACCGTGCCACAAGGTAAAGATAATTAGTATCACCGTACAACAAGGTAAAGTTAATTAGTTTCACCGTGCAACAAGGTAAAATTAATTAGTTGAATACAGTTTTGGGCTTTATTAACCCTTTTAAGATATATGCATGTCCTGGTTATTTTCAGACGATTATACAGTATTTAGATTAGGAAGGGTACATGGAAGTCAGAGGGTCTATAGTTGTGCTAGTTTTTAACCTTACAATTTCCCAAGATCCTTCTTCACCTGTATAACAACGCACTCATTTGAATCTGTATCGAACACCAAAGAGACAATACGATGCTTCATAGTGTGTCAGATGCTTCAGATATTCACTTTAAAGGTTCAAAGGTTCTTGTAAGAGTTTCCTTATTAATGCTGCCGACTAAATTTATGACGCTTTTACTCTGTTTACTATTACGCAATTTAATGTAGTTTAGGAAGTAAAGTGAACAACACTTAATCAAATGTGAACAAAACTATATCAAATCACCCTTTAGCTCCCACAGATAATTTCTAAGCCCAGAAAAACCTAGACTTTATTAAATGACAGTATTATATTGTCTATGTTAATTAAGTAAAATATAAAGTTTGATTAAACAAACAAAGTAATTTACTGTTTATATTGGATGCACCTCCAAATTGTAAATTTTATTGATTTATATCAAGAGATATATATATATATACAAGATATATATATATATATATATATATATATATATATATATATATACAGTATATATTTTTGTGGTAATTTGAAAATCTAGCATCTATCTTTAACTGGTGATATTCTTTCAGGTCGTCAATGCAAAGACTGTTGGAGAAACAGGCACCATCACCACCCCTAGTTTCAACAAGCCACACACATCTAACTATGACTGCCTGTATTCAATTTTTGTAAGTTAATAGTTTTCCGCGAAGGACATTCTACTAAGTGACAAGCCTTAGTCTTTGGTAAGCGCGTATTGCGTAAAAATTACACTGAACAATAATTTACATCAAGAGCTACCTTGGAGAAGGCCTATGGCAGAGTGGATAGAGAAGGTTTGTGGAAAGTACTTAGAATATACGGAGTAGAGGGCAAGTTGCTGAAAGCAGTGAAGAGCATGTATGAGGGTGCAAAGGCGGCAGTACGTGTGGAGAGTGAGCAGAGCGAGTTCTTTGACCTGAATGTTGGTTTGAAATAGGGGTGTGTGATGTCCCCGTGGTTGTTTACTGTATATATGGATGGAGTTATGAAAGAAATACTATCAAGAGCAGTGGATGTTGGTGTATCGCTGAAAAGGGAGGGAATTGAGTGGAAGCTACCTATATTGCTGTTTGCGGATGATACAGTTCTGATGAGTGATAATGAATGGGAGTTGCAGGGTCTGGTAAATGAGTTTGGAACAGTGTGCGAAAAACGGAATTTGAAGGTAAATACGGGGAAGAGCAAGGTTATGGTCTTCGAAAGGGGTGAAGTCACAGAGTGTGAGGTGAAGCTGAACAGTCAGGCTATGGAGATCGTCAACTCTTTTAAGTATCTGGGCAGTGTGTTGAGTAAAGATGGGACTATGGATGAAGAGGTGCGGGAGAGGGTACAACAGGGGAAGAGGGTTGTAGGAACGCTAAAAGCAGTAACAAGAAATAGGGTGGTCAGTATGGAAGTGAAGAAGTCCTTGCATGACAGTGTGGTAATCCCGACACTGACTTACGGAAGCGAAGCATGGACGTTGGTTGAGAGACTCAGACCAAGAGTGAGAGCAGTGGAAATGAATTACTTAAGGAGTGCGTGCGGAATTACATGGAGGGATAGACAGACTAATGAGGAAGTAAGAAGGAGGTGTGGTGTGGAGGTAGATGTGCTGGAAAGTGTGAAAAGGAACAACTTGAGATGGTTCGGCCATATGGAACGTATGGAAAGCGAGAGAATGACTAAGAGGGTGTACGAGAGCGAGGTGGAGGGACAGAGGGGGAGAGGTAGACCGAATATGAGGTGGAAGGATGGAGTGAGGAACTACATGAATGAAGGCGGTGCTGGTTGGGGGGAGGGGCGTCGACTGACTGGGGACAGAGGTGCATGGGGGCGGTTCGTTCGTGGCCACCCCTTCGGGGATCACGGCGTCAGGCAATAGATAGATAGATAGCTACCTTGAATATAACTTTTAAACATATTTGCTACAACAAATATTAGATATATATACGAGGTTTACTTTAAATGCCCTCTAATGTGTTCAACTCAAAATGTTTACTTTACCAGGTTTAATCTGAAAAGGATGTAACAATATTTCTTTATCATAAACTGAGTGAAGGAGGTTTAATTTCCTTTATCGACCAGACTAAGAAACTACCTGGTAATATATGGAAAGAGCATATTATCATTCAATTTGTACAGATAATGATTTATGTGGTTTTCAATCGTTCAGCAAACTGATTAGTTTCCCTGCAGTAAGGTTTAAGTTAGGAACATAATTATTTCGCCATTCCATTCCCACCACATAGCTATAATATAACTGGATCAAATTATGTAGACAGCCAAACTCGTTGTTGTCGTTGAAGGGCTGAGGGGCTGGCGACTGTGGTCCGATGCTGGAGGGTGAGACCTGATAGGTCTTCGCTCACTTGCTTTGGTTCTCGGTCGTTAGCTCAACTAAT
>JBAKBP010033018.1:5000-22404 GCA_037953745.1 Lithodes maja
CATGGGCTCTGAAGAAAAAGGAGAAAAGAGGGCTGGATGTGATGGAGATGAGCTGCTTGAGGAGTATGTGTCGAGTTACTCGTAGAGACAGATTGAGGAATGAAGAGATACGTAGGAGAGTGGGGCAGCAGGAACATTTGTCAGCCAGAGTGGACAGAAGGGTGCTGAGCTGGTATGGTCATGTTGAACGAATGGGAGATGAAAGGCTTACAAAGAGAATATGTGAGTCAGGTACAAGGGGAGATAGAAGGGCAGGAAGACCCCCATTGAGATGGAGAGACTGTGTAAGAAAGGCTTTGGATGATAGAGGAATGACTATAGATCAGGCAGGGGAAGTGGTGGTGGACAGGAGTGAATGGAGAATGCTTGTGAATAGTTGAGTGAACACGTGGTCATTTGGAGTAAGGGCTCGGGCACAAGTTCGACTAGATAATAGTCCATCAGGCGCCTGGCCCGGGGGGACGATTAATATGAAGGGTGTGCCTGGAAGTGTGGTGGGAGGGCTTGTGGCTTTGGCTCCGCTGCATGTCTGCCTGCCGAGATCGGAACCTCTCCGGGTGGTCAGGGGCCGGGGGAGTGCTGGAGCGACCTTGGTAACCCTGGTCTCTGGGTCTTCTCCTGGGTGACCTGGATGTGTGTGAGTTTGTGTTTTTTATCTGTGTTTATTTTTTGTTTTATGTTGTTTTTGTGTTTTCCCTGTTCTTGCTCTGTCTTGAGTCGGCTACCCCCAAAATGGGGATTGGGCCTGAGCATATAGATAGATAGATAGATAGAAGGGATTCAATTTACCGTCAGCTGAAAACAAACTTCCTTCCATATTACCACGTGGAGGAAAGGAGCTTTTATCATCGATTATTAATGGTCAAAAACATTTCCCGGCAATATTTCTGGCAGGTTTTGAACTGGCATAGGAAACTAGTCATTGGCAGACAGATAGATAGACAGACAGACAGACAGATAGACAGAGAGACAGACAGACAGATATACAGACAGACAGATAGATAGATAGATAGATTGATTGATAGATAGACATGTAAACACTCGCAGTACGAATTCATTATATTATTGAAAACATTGCAACGTTGTTATTTACCTGACCTGACATATTTTGAACAGCAAATCATACAATATATTTATGAACGCTTCCATTAGTTGGTAAATGTTCTGGTTGAAATGGTCTACTAGGTGAATTACACTGGTTGACATGGTCTACTGGTTGAAATGGTTTACTGGTTGATTTATATTGGTTGAAATGGTCTATTTTTTTGTTTTGTCTATGTGAGTGAGGGAGGCAAAAGGCAGAACTGCTTGTAGTGAGTGCCTCCCCGCGAGTTGAAAGAGTGACAGGGCCAAAATCAAGGAACGTTCGAGTCAAAATGCCTGGAGTTTGAAGCAATTTAAGTCATAAAAAAGGGACAAATTCTGGGAGAGAGTTCCAGAGCTCAGCTATTGAATAGAATAAAGTCTGAGAATAATGTTTCACTCTTGGGTTGTATAGTTGCACAGAGAAGGGGTGGGGTTGTGTTGCAAGACGGGTACCACGTGCCCTATGTAGATGAGGTGGTATACACTGGGAAAGCACTGAGAAACACGGATTATTATATTAGCGATAGAATAGCGAGAGAGATGCAACATTGCGGCAGAGAGAGAGAGATTGCAGAGAATTGGTGAGTGGACGGGAGTTAATGATACAAAAGGCTTTCCTTTCTACTTTGTCTAGGAGTGCGGTGTGAGAGGATCCTCCCCACATATGTGAACAATATTCAATACAAAGATGCACCATGCCCCTGTACAGAGCAAGAAGCTGAGCAGGGGTAATGAACCCTTTGAGGCGGTTGAGCACACCCAGCTTCTGGGAAGCTGCCTTAGCAAGACTGGTAATATGATCCTTCCAAGTGAGAGCAGAAGAAAAAGAGACACCAAGAATATTGAGAGAAGATGAAGGATTGATTTTTGTATTATTGAAGTATAAGGGAAAGTCCTCTGGGGGTTCCTGACGGGTAGTAAAATGGAGAAATTGGGTTTTGGAAGCATTAAAGTCAACACGGTTTTCTCTGCCCCAATTGGAAATAGTAGTTAGATAAGCAGATAAGTGTTCTATGGCTTTATTACTTTTGTTTTTGAGGGATTGCTGGCTGGGGCGTTCTGGAAAACTAATTGAGTAGTGTAACGTAGAGTCATCTGCGTATTAATGGATAGGACTGGAGGTACAGTTAAAAAAATCATTTATAAAAATTAGAAAGAGAATGGGAGATAGGACAGAGCCCTGAGGAACACTGGAGTTGATAGAATGAGGAAGTGAGAGATGACCGTCCACAACCGCAGCTATGGAACGGCCGGAAAGGAAAATAGTGACAAAGGCACAGATGGAGGGATATAAAAAGAAGGATGGTAGATTTGAAATTATAGATTTGTGCCAGATTCTATCGAAGGCCTTCGATATGTCTGGTGCAATAGAAAAAGTCTTACCGAAGTTCCGAAAGGAGGATGACCAAAAGTTAGTATGATATGAAAAAAGTTTCACCAGTAGAGCTACCCTTAAGGAAGCCATACTGGCGATCTGAGAGTAGATTATGAGAAGAGAAATGCTTAAGAAATTTGGAAGCAAGAATAGTTTAAAATAATTTAGAGATACAAGAGATGAGAGCAATTCGACGATAGTTGCAGGGTTTAGAGCGGTCACCCTTCTTTGGGACAGGTTGAATGAGAGCAAACTTCCAGCAAGAAGGGAAGACGTTAGAGGAGAGACAGAGACGAAAGAGTTTGCCTAGGCAGGGAGTCAGCACGGAAGAACAGTTTTTGAGTACAACAGGAAGAACACCGTCCGGACCGTATGCCTTCTTTGAAATATTCTACTGGATCTACTGATTGAAATGGTCTACTGGTTGAAATGGTCTACTGGTTGAAATGGTCTACTGGTTGAAATAGTCTACTGATTGAAATGGTCTACTGGTTGAAATGGTCTACTGGTTGAAATGGTCTACTGATTGAAATGGTCTACTGGTTGAAATGGTCTACTGGTTGAAATGGTCTACTGGTTGAAATGGTCTACTGGTTGAAATGGTCTACTGGTTGAAATAGTCTACTGGATCTACTGGTTGGAATGGTCTACTAGTTGAAACTGCTTGAAATGGCATACTTGTCGAAAAGGTCTAGTGGTTGAAATGCAACATAATTGTTACTTTCATTATATAGTTGTAAATTTGGCATGTCATGCAGTGCACTAATTAACTATTCCAACCAGGCCATTATTCTTTAGACAATCTACTGGTTGAAATGGTCTGCTGGTTGAATTATATAGGTTGAAAGAGTATACAACAAATTTACTATTTCATGCAGTACACTAATGAACACTTCCAACCAGGTCATTTTTTGTGTATACATTTACTCTGATCAAATATTGCTGACCTCAGTGTGTGTGAGTGAATGTGTATAAATTGCCAGTGTGTTTGAATGTTTGTTCATGGGTGCGTGAGCAAAAGTGAAGCTACAGGCGCGCATGTGTGTGTGTGTGGAGGGGGAGGGGGATGAGGGTGTTTATGTGTATGTCCCTGTGTGTATGTTTGTGGGGAGGGGGGCAGTGGGGATTGGTGAGGTTAAGGTATGCTTGGGATGTGAGGTGATGTAAGGGAGGGGTGTATTTGGTAGGCTGGGTGTACAAAGGAGTACAAAGGAAATCAAGCAACAACAGTCTAGTGATCCTCTAGGCTGCTTGCCTTCCAAAACACTGAGGATCAAGTGTCCAAACAGTGGTTTAGAGTGGGTTAGGGAAAATTGGAAAGGGAACTACTGCCCTAGAAGTAATGTCCGTGGCAGGATTAGGAAGTAAGTAGGGGAGAGATGGGTTAGTAACATAACACAGTTATAAGTGATCTCTCGTATATCTGAGAAAAAGATAATAACATCTGTTACGACCGGGGCTATGAATAAAACAAGGGCACTTAATGCTTGGACTAGTAATAGGGCACTATGCAACAACGGTACGCTAGATCCAAACCCTCGAACTTATATCACGGCGAACAAAACACCTATACCCTCCAGAGTTAATCTGCGATTACGGGGTATCCTTAACTGGGCATAAATGTAATCTACTTCAGGCTAACCCACACTGGTATAGCCTGATAACACACAGGATGCAAGTTACGTTAAAATACACAAACAAGAATCTAGGGAAAGATCAATTAAATCACTGCAAGATTTAATACAATAAAAAGATGCTTCAATACAGTTACTCTAAACAACAATAAACTCTTCACTCCTATCTGAAAGAAAGTGAAGTATAGTCCTACAGCATAGACCTGGAAACTTCTGAAGAAAGTCTGATGCTCATAAGATGCTTGTATCTTAAACTATATAAAGGCAGGAGGCAGGACACGACGTGTGTAAATGGAATACACCAAAAGATAGGACATATAATGTTAACTGACACGAGAATACTATAAATGCGCAACGGTAGTAATGCTCGACACTAAAAGAAGTACTTCCTCATCAACGAAACAGTCTGCTATGGTTGTGCAACTCAACAACAACCTAGACTAATAAATGTTTGTGAATAATAATGCATACATATCAAAAGAGCTTATGTCCTAACTAGTGTCTGCTAGGCGAATAAAGTCTAGCTGGGATATCAAGGTTAGGAAACTGTGGCTGAGCAAGACAGGCTCATAGCCTAGCGTTGTCCTTAAGGCGGTATGATTAAAGTTACGTTAATGACGGGGATGCTCTCTTGGTGGATCCAGATCTCAAGTATCTGGCTCTACCCTGGCGATCCCTCTAAAGTCAAGCAAAGAGGCAGCACTGTGTTATAAGGTAGTAGCCTAATGCCCTCTTACAACACGATGCTGCACTCGCAAAAGACACAACCAAAAGGACGACCTAGGCTACCACAGAAACCGTCGAAGTTGTGTAGGTATAAGCAAACCGTACACACATCGGTGACAACGACAACAGAAACCTCATCCCAGTCTAGCATTAAATAACCGAGCAGAGCACTACTGATAATGAGGGAGACACACACAAAGAGTCATCAAACCTCCATAGACTAAGGACACTGAGGGAGACACACACAGAGTCATCAAACCTCCATAGACTAAGAACCCTTATAGCCTATTCTAATACATGTAAATATATATGAGAGCGACGCACACAATACGATGGGCCGATATGAAATCGTGTACAGAACCCAAAGGGAGTGCTGTGACGTTAAAAGATTAGAGGAATGAAAGAAAAGAAGTTGAGTGAGAGAGACAGTATCAGAATGGTGGAGATATGGGGGACAGTTGTAAAAAGGATGTTAGTCGTGTGCGTCCCTAGCCTGCTCTGAGGAAGGCAGCTCCTGGGGACCCCCACAAACACAGGAGCCCACAAAGACGCGGTGGTCGGCCAATCACAAGCCGAGACGTCACAAGGCAGCAGGTGTCACGTGACACAGCCAGACACGCCAGCCAATCAAGGGGCGTGAGAAAGCACGTGCGCGAGCCTCTGAGCGAGGGAGACAGCACATGTATACGCACGCACACACTACCACCACACTGCCTATATTGTTCTCTCTCCTTAACAATATACAATGCATGTTATATTCTATTAATGATATAAAGCACTTCCCGTTGTCACAGACGAAAATAAAGACCACCACTGGACTGTCTGTGACAATACGATTGCTAGGAAAGAAAGAACAACATTCTCTGATAACTGTAGCCCACTTCAATGTCCCTGGCGAGCGCTAGTGGCTACCGCGAGGCGATTCTGCGAACGCTGGTAGGCGTCACACCCCGCCCAAGATATAGGACGCTCAACATTAGGCGAGCATGATATCTGACAAGGCAGAATGCCGACAAGACCCGCCATACTTAGCCACTCCACCAGGAAATGAAATGCAAAGCTCAATCTTAAATAAAAACAACACATTAGCATAAAGAAAATCTTATAACCCCTCACAAACATAATAGTATAATTTTAGCTTACTATGCTCCCTGAGCGAGCTTCACAGAGCCCAGCCTACTAAGTGAAAGACAGTTTCAACTTAGGACATTAGCTATAATATTGGCAACTTACAATAAACTATCAAAAAGAAAGAGTTTTTATGTGATTTTTTTTATTTAATTTTAATGTTGTTTTTGATGGCTGCTCTATAGGGGCAAGCCTAGTTTTTCTCCACTCAAACCCACACACCTGTGGTGATGTACGCCGGATCCCCCACCCTCGACAAACAGTCTGCAATCACATTCTCACAACTGGCAATATGGCAAATGTCTAGATTGTATTCTTGCAACATGAGTGACCAACGTGTCAGCCTCATATTCCGGTTATGGAATTGGTTCAGAAATTTAAGAGGGTGGTGATCGGTGTAAATCACCACGACTGGCCCGTAGGCAGGAACATATACTTCAAAGTGCCTGAGTGCCAATACTATTGCCAGCAGTTCTTTCTCTACCACAGAGTAGTTTTTCTGAGCGGAATTAAACTTCTTTGAAAAGAAACTGACTGGATGCTCCAAACCTTCCTCGTCTGTTTGCATTAAGACGGCACCAGCCCCTACACCGCTAGCATCTGTTGCCAGCTGTAATGGTCTTTCAAAGTCAGGGGCCCTGAGGATTGGGTGAGTGCATAGTAGGTGCTTGACCAGCGAAAAGGCCCTTTCACACTCAGGTGCCCACTTGAACTTTTCTCTTTTGCTAGTAAATCTGTCAGAGGAGCTAAGACAGTAGAATATTATCTTAATGAAACGGCGATAGTAACCGATCATGCCCAAAAATCTCATGATCTGCCGCTTGGTGGACGGCCTGGGGAACTGGTTAATAGCCTGTATCTTGTTTTGGGGGTGGCACACCTGGCCTAACCCGACCACAAACCCGAGATACTGTGCAGTTGCCCGGACAAAGTCACACTTGCCCAGATTGACCACCAAGCTGGCCTCACTGAGCTTCCGGAACAAGGCTTCTATGTGCTCACAGTGACTCTCAAAGATGTCATCATAGATTATAACGTCATCTAGGTAGACAGTGCAGTTAGGGATGTCAGCTACTAACTCATTCATAAGACTCTGGAAGGTTGCTGGGGCATTAAGACCATAAGACCATACGGCATCACATTGCAACGGTAGGTGTTCCCATCAACCACAAATCCGCATACCCCCTTCGCCCGCTCAGACAAGGGCTCCTGCCAGTAGCCTTTCACTAGGTCTACTTTAGTTAAAAACTTTGCCTTACCAATCTTGTCTACACTATCATCAACACGGGGAAGGGGATAAGCATTGGTGGGAGTCAACTCGTTCAATCTCCGAAAGTCAACGCAGAAGCGACCCTTCCCGTCAGGTTTAGGCTGCAGAGTGACAGGAGATGTCCACCTCACTGTCCCCTTCTCAATCCACCCCCGTTCTAACATATAGTCTAACTCCACTCGGAGGGCTGGGAGTTTAATGGGTGGAATTCTGTAAGGTACTGATTTAAAGGGGGGGTGATCTCCCACGTCTACGTCATGCACCACCCGAGTTGTGAGGCCTGGATGCTCTGCAAACACAGTGGGGTATGAATCAAACAGGCGCTGCACGGCTACATGCTGTTGCTCAGGCAGGTGCACTAGAGCCTCGTCAGCCACCTGTCTGGAGTTCCCCGCCCACTGGTCTGCAGAGACATGACACTCCCAGTTATCTTCCACCTGAGCTTCACTGTCCCTCACTCCTTCTCCTCCATGACCGCTGCAGGTCAACACCGGGACAGCGAGAGGCTCAGGGGGTCGCCTCACAAACTCCTTTACCAGATTCACATGGCACAGCTGGTTCTCTTTACGTCTATCTGGAGTAGCCACAAGATAGTCTAGGTCAGAGATCTTCTTTACCACCTTATAGGGGCCAGCGTACTTAGCCGACAACGGATGACCGGGCAGAGGTAACAAAATCAACACCACCTGTCCCACCTTAAACTCCCGGAGTTTTGTCTTCTCATCGTACCTGTCCTTCATCAGTGCTTGAGACCCTACCAGATTCCTACCGGCCAACTCTAGGCTTCTCAGCATTCTTTCACGGCTCTCGAGGACGTACTTTAACATGGAACATGGTTTTGCTGTGCCCTCCCAAATTTCCCTTACCATGTTGAGGGGGCCTCTGATCTGATGGCCAAAGACTAGCTCATTGGGACTGAACCCTAGGCTTTCACCCGGTACCTCCCGAGCAGCGAATAATACATAGGGCAAAACAAGATCCCAATCTTTACCATTCTCAACACAATAACACCGCAGCATGCTCTTGAGAGTCGAGTGCCACCTCTCCAACACCCCCTGACTCTCTGGGTGGTAGGCTGAAGAGACAACGGTACTAACACCGTGCTGCTGCATGGTCTGTTTAAAAAGGTTAGAAGTAAAGTAGGATCCCTGGTCCGACTGCAATTCCTGCGGGTACCCGTACCTAGAGCAGTACAATAGCAAGTTACGAACAACAGTCTTAGCAGTACCATTTCGCATGGGGTAAGCATCCGGATAACGAGTGGCAACATCCATAATGGTGAGGAGGTACTAGTTGCCTGCACTAGTAGGGGGTAGAGGGCCAACCATGCCAATTACAACCTTACTGAATGGTGGCCCGATTACAGGAATAGGGTGTAACGGAGCCTTGGGGATACACTGGTTTGGTTTACCTACTGTCTGACAGGTACTACACATTGCCACCCATGATGCCACATGTGCTTTCATACCTGGCCACCAAAACAATTTATCCAAGGCTGCTACCGTCTTACGTACACCCAAATGCCCTGCCAACGGTACATCATGCGCCAACCTCAGTAGGCTATCACGGCACACACGAGGCACAACCAGCTGGTCAACCACTCTCGACCCGCCCTCCCAACTCCGTCTGGGATCCAGAAAATGCCTGTACACAATACCCTCCACACAAAAGAAGTCCCCCGGCTTTGCATCCTCGTCCTCCTCAAGTTCCACTGCACCGTTGCTACACTTTTGAAGCTCAGGATCATCTAACTGTAGCTTACAAATATCTGAAGGAGCCAATTTATCTAGATGCTCCCGGAGCAACTTATGGCCTCCCCCGATACTAAGCTGTTCTATCCTATCTTGCTTACGGGTGTAACGGTGCTGTCTCGGAGATTTCTCACCCCCTACCTCCTCACCAAGTGTGACAGGTTCTGGGGCCACTGCGGACCTAAACATTGGTACTAATACTCATTCGCCAAGAAGAGCCGCTGGATCAAAACTCTCAAAACTTTTCCCAGCTTTAGCTTTCTCTTACCGACCGTTCCTCCGCTGGTCTAGAGACTGAGAAATAGGCTGTGACACTTTAGATACACGAGATCGGGTAACAACACACGCCATCTGCTGTAATTGACACCTCTCGACCAACTCATGCCCCTCCCTACTCCCGTCGGCCGCCCTCTCGGCAACGACTAAGGGTGGAACTTCAGAAGTAGGCACCGCAAAGTCGTTGCCGAGAAGAAGGTCGACGCCCTCTACTGGCAGTTTCTCTACGATTCCAACATCAAGCTCCCGTGTCACACCATCAACCTCCAGCTCTACTCAAACCAACGGGTATGACCGTGTAGCATTAATACCCTGCACCACAACCACCCGTGCCGCATTTATAGGTTGGCCTGTAAAGTTCTTCATCAAAGTCTGGGGTGCACCTGCATCTTGCAGCAACTCCAACCCATGCTTGCAAGCAGCCCAACTCACGCCGCCACGCCCTCGATGGCCATAAAAAGCATCGCGGACAGGTTTCGAGCCTTCCGGACACTCCTTCACTGGCTGTGCCCCCGCATCTGACATATCACCCCGGGTGATTGCAGAAGACCCCCAGAAGACACCCCAATGTTGCGAGCCAAAGACACGACTGCAGTAGGTAGTTTGCTAGGACAGGATCGTGCAAAATCCCCCTTCTTGTGACAATGAAAACACTACCTCCCCCTTGGGCTTCCCTTGAGGTGGGGAAGGGCCCGGACCCTTCTTAAAAGGGACGGTATTAGGTTTATGGTCAGACTTAATATCATTGCTCTTGTTTTTATTGTTATATGGTGTATCACTGACTCGGGGGGGTGGAGTGTTGCGTCCCTTGTTACCTGCATCGTTCCGTTGTGCAGACCCGCACCCACGAATCAGCGATAGCCTAAGGTCAGCCATCTCAGCTGCCTCCTCTAGAGTTTTAGGATTTTTCTCTTTGAGGTTCAACGTCAGGTCGCTGCCCGTAAACTTAAAGAACTGCTCGAGAAGCATCAACTGTTTTATCTCATCAAACGTCGTTGCCTTCTCCGATCTCAGCCAATTCCCAAAAGCGTCAGACAGTTCCCGGGCATGTTCAAGAAAGGTGCACTCACGACCCTTCGAAACACCCCGGAACTTCAACCTATAAGTCTCTGATTGTAACTCATATGCCTGCAGGACAGCCTCCTTCAATACCTCATAATCGATGCAAGACTCCAAGGGCAACGCATCATATGCCTTGAGTCCTTTGCCAACCAACCTAGAGGAAACAAGGGCTGCCCACTTAACCTCGGGCCATTGGTGCTCCCGGCACTTCTTCTCAAAACGCAGGAAAAACTCGGTGATACCCGACTCGTCAAATACAGGGACTAACTTAAGAAGTTTGCTCACATTCAACCTGTCCCAAAGAAGGGTGACCGCTCTCAACCCTCCAACTATCGTCCAATTGCTCTTATCTCTTGTCTTTCTAAAGTTTTTGAAACTATTCTTGCTTCCAAATTTCTTAAGCATTTCTCTTCTCATAATCTGCTCTCAGATCGCCAGTATGGCTTCCTTAAGGGTCGCTCTACTGGTGATCTTCTTTCATATCTTACTAACTCTTGGTCATCCTCCTTTCGGGACTTCGGTGAGACTTTTTCTATTGCACTAGACATATCGAAAGCCTTCGATAGAGTCTGGCATAAATCTTTAATTTCTAAACTACCCTCCTTCGGTTTCTATCCCTCCATCTGTGCCTTTGTCTCTAATTTCCTTTCCGGCCGTTCCATAGCTGCGGTTGTGGACGGCCATTGTTCACTTCCTCACCCTATAAACTCCGGTGTTCCTCAGGGCTCTGTCCTATCTCCTATTCTCTTTCTAATTTTTATAAATGATCTCCTTAACTGTACCTTAATTCCCATCCATTCATACGCAGACGACTCAACCTTACACTACTCCATTAGTTTTTCAGAACGCCCCAGCCAGCAATCCCTCAACGACAAACGTAATGAAGCCATAGAACTCTTAAATTCTGATCTAAATACTATTTCCAATTGGGGCAGAGAAAACCTTGTTAACTTTAATGCTTCCAAAACCCAATTTCTCCATCTATCTACCCGTCAGGATCTCCCAGCGGACTATCCCTTATTCTTCAACAATACAAAAATCAACCCTTCATCTTCTCTCAATATTCTTGGTGTCTCTTTTTCTTCTGCTCTCATTTGGAAGGACCATATTACCAGTCTTGCTAAGGCAGCCTCCCAGAAGCTGGGTGTGCTCAATCGCCTTAGGGGGTTCTTTTCCCCTGCACAGCTTCTTGCTCTGTACAGGGGCATAGTGCGCCCTTGTATTGAGTATTGTTCACATGTGTGGGGAGGTTCCTCTCACACCGCTCTCCTAGACAAAGTTGAAAGGAAGGCCTTTCGTATCATTAACTCCCGTCCACTCACCAACTCTCTGCAATCTCTCTCTCTCCGCCGCAATGTTGCATCTCTCTCGCTATTCTATCGCTACTATAATAATCAGTGTTCCTCAGAGCTATCCCAGTGCATACCACCTCCTTTACGTAGGGCACGTGGTACCCGTCTTGCAACTCAATCCCACCCCTACTCTGTGCAACTCTCCAACCCAAGAGTGAAACGTTACTCTCAAACTTTCTTCTACTCAACATCTGAGCTCTGGAACTCTCTCCCAGAATCAGTCTTTCCCTCTTCCTATGACTTAAATTGCTTCAAACTCCGTGTGTCCAGGCATTTTGGCTCAAACGTCCCTTGATTTTGGCCCTGTCACTCTTTCAACTATGGGGGAGGCACTCGCTATAGGCAGTTATGCCTTTTGCCTCCCTCAATCACATAGAAAAAAAAAAAAAAAAAAAAACTTAAGAAGGTGCGAAAAAGACTGATCGAGGCCTCGATTCCCAGAACCGAGACGCTGCCCTGTCGACTCCACCCGAGACTTTTCAAGATCTCTGTCTGCACAGTACTTCGTAGCCTCCACCTGAAGCTCAGCCTCACGTATGGCCTTTCTCTCCTCAGATTAAATCCGCCGCTGCTCCAGCTCAAGTTTGGCGAGCTCGAGCTGAAACAACATCTCGGAAGACAAACACTGAGGAGGGGGTGCTACTATCGGGGACCCACCCCGTGAGCCACCTAGAGGCATACCCAACTGCCAGCGAGCATCGGCCTGCGGGAACGTACCCGGCTCCTGAGCCCGAGGGGGCGCCATGGTAGGAGTCGAGTGGAATGAGGGCTGGACAGAAGGTGCCCCAGCTCCGGCTCCACCCGAAGCCCCACCGAGCACACAGGGAACCAGCTCACCTCTCGACAAACCGCTAGTACCGGGAAACCCTAAGACCGTGGCTGCAGACTGTAGTCTGTACCGGTCTAGCCCCGACACCCGACCCGCTGACACAGGCTCCTCCAAAAATATCCTAGCATCCTCCTCACTGTTTACCACCCGAGCGCCGCTAGACAACTCCACCTTCTCCACCTCCTCGCCTGTGCTCTCACTATGTACTGATCCGTCGTTCGACATAGTGTCCACCGGAAATCCTCAACGTTTATAAAAAAAAAAAAAAAGTACCTACTCTCATGTAGCACTATTTACACAAAAATGCTTGAAGACAACTCAAGTGCTATACTACGTTGCCACAAAAAATCCCACGTGTCCAAAATATTCCTCAAAAAACAAATGTCCAGAAATCCTGCAATTATTTCTTAGTTCACTAGGTTGACTAAGATAAGATACTAGGCAAGGTCGCCATTTGTTATGACTGGGGCTACGAATAAAACAAGCACATAATGCTTGGACTAGTAATAGGGCACTATGCAACAACGGTACGCTAGATCCAAACCCTCGAACTTATATGCCGGCGAACAAAACACCTATAACCTCCAGAGTTAATCTGCGATAATGGGGTATCCTTAACTGGGCATAAATGTACTCTACTTCAGGCTAACCCACACTGGTATAGCCTGATAACACATGTGATGCTTCTGCATAGTAGCCACGTGCGGGCATACGCGCGCGTCGGCTGCCCAGCCATTTAGAAACCGGCTGGCGGTAGCCGGCCGGCCGGCTTTTCCTTAGTATATATCCTACGACAATGTAACTAATGTCTGGGATATTCTTATGTTGTTTCACAGCTTGTAGCTGCCCTTATTCTTAACCAACGCATCTTAGTATATTTTATTCTCGATAGTTGATTGTTTCATTATAATATATAAGATGTAAGTTTGGTGAGAGTGGGAGGAGACGAGCGGGAGAGAGAGACCGGCTGGGGGACGTTGCTTCGCGCGGAGAGTCTAGCTTGGGACGAGCCTGATGTCCCACATGCATTTGTTCGCAACGTTAGGCTTAGTTTCGACTCACGCACGGGGTAGACGATTTTGACCCGGCAACTGTGTTGAGTGTTGCCAAGCCTGGGATGTATTCTGCATGCCTAGGGTGGGGTCCAGACAGATTCAAGACTCAGAGCTCACCTCACTGTTGTACCCTTCGGAACCCCTTGATATCTATCCCTCTCAACCCCACTTAGAAACTTTCTCTCTTACTTTGTATACCTTCTTTCCACTACTTCACCAATCTATTTAATTATCCCATCCCCTTGATAGACCTTATATCTATTATTGTATTAACGACGAGCTCTCAGATAACTAGATAGGATATTGGGCCTTATGCAGAGATTTAATTGTTAATGAGACCTAGGAAGCTTTTTTGTTGTCTCATATTTGGTGGTTTCATGCTTGCTAGTGTGTTCTTGTGTCAGGTTAGCAGGGGCTAGACCGGAGGGGAGGCTTTTTGCGATCCTTTAAGTAAAGTCTGCTGGTGCGAGTCCTGTGGACCCGCACGACTTTACTAGGATACCCGTGGGAGTCTGGGGGCATTTTCTTGTCTGTGTCCCTGTGTGTCTAGTGTTGTGTTGTGTGAGGGCCCTTGCCTAGTCCACTCAGCACTGCGCTAGCACGTCTTGCTTTTGTTTTAGGGTCGCCAGGAGAGAGTCAGATACTTGGGATCTGAGTCTCTCAAGAGAGCACCCTTTCAATTAGAGTAATTTGGCGCACAGACCTGGGAACGTCCCTAGGCTAGAGCAGGTGGCTCAGCCCGGGTATCCGAAGCCTATATCCTTCCGGCTAGACCTCTGCCACCTGGCAGATTAACAGCTAGCGGTTTATCATCTCTGTATGCTTGTTATTGTGCCACAGTTTACCGTTTTTGTGAACATTGTGAGTCAGGGTGTGGCTTAGAGACTCTGTCCGAGCAGGCTTGCCTGACTAAGAGTGAGAAGCACACCTGTATGTGGTTATGTTGCGAGTTGCTGCTTTTATTTAATTATACCTATGCCATTATACACTGTATGGCCTATCACTAGTATTTATTCCTGCTTATGAGTTGAGAGTTCTCTAAATCCGTAACGTACTTTCTTTGCAAAGCATCAGATCCTACAGTAGCCGCATGCAGTTTAGAACCCCACATCTTGTCTACCGGTACGATGTTTTGAGGACTGTTTGCTTTCACCTTCTTTCACGCAGGGGTGATTAGCTGTATTAATTAACGTAACATTAAATGTACTTTCTTCTAGTTTGTTATTAAATTGTTTCTGCACTTTAATTCCATTATCATCTTTTCCTTGAAGCTTTAAGTCAACTTAATTGTGTGATCTTTTATATAGCCTGCTTGACTATCAGCAGTCTATAGTGCGTGCACCCTGTAACCGAGTCATAGGATACCATGATGTCCAGGCAGGACAACCGTTACAACCCATCCCTGTCATTGGGCCACCCTTCAGCAAAGTAGTAGGGGGGCCCATTGCCCCCCACTAGTGCCGGCAATACATTTTTACTAACTGTAATGGATGTAGCAACACGGTATCCAGATGCTTACCCCATGCGCAACGGGATGGCTAAGACTGTTGTCAAAAACCTACTTGTCTATTTCTCTTGTTATGGCTACCCTCAGGAGATCCAGTCTGATCAGGGATCCAATTTTACTTCTGCTCTGTTTAAGCAGACCATCCAGCAACATGGGATAGTGTCTGTGGTGTCATCTGCCTACCATCCCGAGAGTCAGGGAGTTTTGGAAAGGTGGCACTCGACTCTCAAGAGTATGTTGCGGTGTTATTGCATGGAAAATGGGAAGGACTGGGATCTAGGTCTCCCATACGTTTTATTTGCTGCGAGAGAAGTACCTGGGGAGAGCTTGGGATTTAGCCCGAACGAGTTGGTTTTTGGACACAGGGTCAGGGGGGCCCCTCCACATAGTCAAGGAGATCTGGGAGGGAGTCACAAAGCCATGCTCGCTTCTAAAGTATGTAGTTGAAAGCTGTGAGAGAATGCTAAAGAGCTTGCAGGTAGCAGGTCAGAACCTTAAGAGTTCACAAGCTCAGATGAAGGACAGATACGACCAGAAGGTGAAGCTGAGGGAGTTTGAAGTAGATCAGGAGGTACTGATACTACTGCCTCTGGTGGGACACCCCTTGTCTGCCAAGTATTCTGGTCCGTATCGGATTGTAAGGAAGGTTTCTGATCTCGACTATTTAGTAGCTACTCCTGATCGTAAGAAAAAGAACCAACTTTGCCATGTAAATCTGATGAAAGAGTATGTGAGGCGCCCCTCCGAGCCTCTCACTGTCCCGGTGTTGATCTGCAGCGATCATGGTGGAGAAGGAGGAAGGGACAGTCAAGCTGCGGGGGAGGATAATTGGGATTGTCATGTTTCCGCGGATCAGTGGGCGGGGAATTCTAGACAAGTGGCTCACAAGTTGATATTGCACCTGCCTGAGCAACAGCGTGTAGCTGTGCAGCACTTGTTTGATTCAAACCCAGCTGTTTTTGCGGAGCATCCTGGCCTCACTACTCAAGCGGTGCACGATGTCGATGTTGGGGACCACCCGCCCTTTAAATCAGTGCCATACCGTGTTCCCCCTATTAAATTACCAGCACTTAGGGAAGAGCTGGATTATATGCTGAACCATGGGCTGATTTCTGAGGGTGCAGTAAGGTGGACTTCCCCAGTCACACTGCAGCCCAAACCAGATGGCAAGGTGCGGTTTTGTATAGATTTCCGCAGGTTGAATGGTTTAACCCCCACAAATGCCTACCCTCTCCCTCGCGTGGACGACAGTGTGGATAAGATAGGAAAGCCAAGTTCCTCACTAAGATAGACCTTGTTAAGGGTTATTGGCAAGTGCCCTTGTCTGAGCGAGCGCGAGAGGTGTGTGGGTTTGTGGTGGACGGTGCCCCATATCGTTGCCATGTTATGCCATACGGGCTGAAAAATGCCCCTGCAACGTTTCAGAAATTAATGAACGACATTGTAGCCGACATTCCCAACTGTACGGTGTACCTAGATGATGTCATAATATACGACGAGGATTTTAACAGTCACTGTGCTCAAATCGGACAGCTTTTTAATAAATTAAATGAAGCAGGTTTGGTGGTAAACCTGGGTAAGTGCGATTTTGTCAAAGCCACAGTTTTGTACCTGGGGTTCGAGGTGGGGATGGGTCAGGTGTGCCCTCCACAGACAAAGATCAAAGCCATCGATCAGTTTCCCCAGCCTATGACTAAGAATCATGTGGTTTCTAGGTATGATAGGCTATTATCGTCACTTCATCAAAGGCTATTCGACTGTACTTGCACCTTTAACTGACTTATTATCTAAGGACAAGAAGTTCCGGTGGTCTCCTGAGTGTGCAGAGGCGTTTTCCTTGGTGAAACACCTGTTATGTACCCACCCCATAATCAGGGCCCTGGACTTCAGCAGACCTTTTCAGATGGCGACTGATGCCAGTGGCGTAGGGGCTGGGGCTGTCTTGTTACAGACAGATGATGAAGGTATCGAACATCCAGTGAGTTTTTACAGTAAAAAATTCAATAGTGCACAAAGGAATTACTCTGTAATTGAAAAAGAACTCCTGGCGATAGTGCTGGCGCTCAGGCACTTCGATGTATATGTTCCTGCTTTCGGACCAGTCGTAGTGGTTTATACCGATCATCACCCTCTGAAATTCTTGAATCAGTTTCATAACCGGAATATGAGGCTGACCAGGTGGTCACTCATGCTTCAGGAGTATAATCTGGACATACGCCATATTGCCGGTTCTGATAACGTAATAGCGGATTGTCTATCAAGGGTGGATGATGTTGGTTAGACTGCCACAGGATTGAGGGTTGAGTGTGGAGGAAAATAGGCTGTCACTCTAGTTCAGCCGAAAAAAACAAAT